>PVHP010007538.1:0-35989 GCA_004024765.1 Zapus hudsonius
TATCCAGAGGTACGGACAGGAGAACCTGGCTGATTACTAGTCTATCCATGGTCCCCTGTCACAAGGACTGATCCAGACGACCCATGGAGGAGGTTATCCAGTGGAGGGGGGAGGGGAGGGCAGCGGGGAATTGGGGATAACAACTCATTGTTTGCCCACTAAATGTTGTAACTCATTATGGACAATAAATTATTAAAAATAAAATAAAATAAAATAAAATACTTACTACGGGGTGGATATTTAAGATGCTATGGTGGTTTGATCCAGTTGCCCCCATGAACTTATTTGTATTAATTTTTTTGATCCCCAGCTGATGGAAATTTGGTAATTGGAGCATCCTGGAGGATGAATGCTAGCACACTCTCCTGCTACTGTACTATACCTGATGTTGGCCAAGAGTCCATGGCCAGACTTTTCTCATGCCATATTTTCCCCTACCATCTTGGAGCTTCCTCTTGAATCTAAAAAAAAAAAAAAAAAAAAAAAAAAAAAAACAACCCATTCCTCCCATAAGCTGCTTCTGGTTGGATGGCCAAGTTGATGAAACACATACATGCTGGTGAGCCAAGTGTCTCATGACATTGAATGTAGCAATGCATGTCACAGAGCGTATGCCAAAAATAACTTACACTGTGTAACTGAACCAATAGTTAACATCAAATTTCTATTAATTTCTGTAGTGCTGTCATGGAGCTGCTCAATTTTATACCTGCTTTGACCATTATTCCACTTGTAAAATTATATGTTCTTAGTAAATCATTTTGCTTTGTCTGCTACTAACGATGTGGCCCTATTCAGTTGTCTGTTTAAAACATATCAACCAGGAATGTCTCTGGAAGTGTCTTCCAAACCTCATTATCAGCTGGTATCATGATTACTCAGTCAATACTTTCAAGATTCTACCAAGGAAGCATATATTATAATGTTAAAATTCTCACACAAATATTATTGTTTATTTCTAAACTTGTCAGCCCGATATTTTATTATATTCCCCCTGACTTATGAATGCAATGTAAGTGAAGTCTGTGTGATGTTTAATCAGTTCTAGAACACAACTTTTAAAAGTCATAATACAAACATAAGCTAAAGAGAATGAGAAGGAATTTGTAAATTATAGAAGTTTGAGAGTAAAGAGAAAATTTTAGAATATGTGTTTATACAAGTTTATAATGTTGTCAAATAAACTTCCCATGTAATGGGCTAAACTATTATCATTTCATTGTTTCCACCATTTGTGAGCCAACATTTCAGGTAGAATTTGATGTTAACAGTCATTTATTGGAGAAGAAAATAGAAGACTAAATTAATCTCTGCTCATCATATTTCTCACTCAATGGCATTTCATCAGCAGGTGAGCTTCCTCGTCTTCTCTCATGTAACTCTGCACACTCAGAGATGGGTCAACTGCACAGACTCAAAGCTCATCAAAGTGCTGAGGAGAAACAACATTTGAGGGTTCAGTACTAAATGACACATCTCTTTCTTACCTGGGGAAAGCTCAGGGAACATTGCACAAGAGGTGAATGAAAGAATGAGCAAAAGGATGTGGGGGAATGTTTTGGAATGTGGCATTCTAGACATGGAGTAGACTTATATTGATGACCTCAGAGTAGCTGCCCTTTTCTGCTTCACGAGACCTGAACAATATTTGGCTTATCAGCAGTGCATCACGGATGATGGAAAGGGAAACACACACACACACACACACACACACACACGCACACTACAGCAGACAAACTAAAAAATTCACAGCATAAAAGTAGAATGGGTTCCATGGAAGGTGGACATGGGAGAGGAAAAGAGTTGGGGAAATAGATTTGTGGAAGGCTGGGCAGAGACCCTGTGTGTCCTCTCTAGCATAATTATCTTTTGAGAGTTGTTCTTTTTCAGGACAGATTTCCTCACAGTGCATATTCCATAGGGAAAAAAGTGAAGGTGATAGATAATTTTAACTCAGGCATGAAAGACACATGGCTGGCTTCTCTCTCATTTTAAGTAGTCACATACTTTGAAAATTGAAGTAGTGGAACTGGTTTTACCTATTGGGGAATTCAATCGCATGTATTCATTGAAGAGGATTTGGTATTGTCATAATCTGAAAACATTTATTACAGTAGTTGTTATAAAGGAATAAGTAGTGATGTATGCTGTCGTCTGAAATTTGAGCATGATTTAATTGACCAAATATCAGCTGAAAGAGGTTCATGAGTCAGACATAGGAATGGTCAGTAAATTAGTGAGGAAACTAGGAAACGCATTGAAATGGAAAATGAGAAAGATCCGTGATAGTAAACTATTAGGCAGTGTTATTTAGCTGAGAAAATGGCCATAACTATTTAATTAAGGGAACCAGACATCTAATTTAAAAAGTATATTAGTAATGAATAAGTGAAATTTTTATATAGCTAATAAGTGAACATATTAGTCATATAAAATAGTAAGTCATTTGAAATTGGAAATTATAATTTGTTTTAATGTTGGTAATGTTGAATAAAGTTGGAATAAATAAACTAGAACAAAATATTGGTTAACTGTACTAAGGCAGGTCCTCACTTATCTCAGTCTGGTCTCAATATGCTTTCTATGTCAATGAGGATGAAGACATCACAGACCGAGAAGGAAAACAGTTCCCTCCTGACTAGCCCTCATAGCTCTAGAAAGTGCTGTGGAAACTGCTGGGGAATAAGGGTTACCAAGTGTGAATGAGCAGTGGATCCTGCAAGCTAACTAAATCAGCCAGCCTGGCAAGAGGTACGTATGTGTGCCACAGGGGAACACAGCCTATGTGGGTAAGTAACCACTATCAGATTGGACATGAGTCCCACTCAATGGGAGAGAACTCATGTCTGCTACTGATCTAAGCCAGAAACTTATGGATAAAAAAACTCACAGAGTCTAGGGAGAATGCCCACTCTTCTTTGACAAAGAAGGGTGGGTATGAACATCAAAAAGTCTCTCCAATAACTATTCTTTCCCCTTTATCCCAAGCTGCTCTCACTTTTGGTTGATGAATCGGTTTTAATTTATAGATGGTAGAGAGCACTGTGGAGATCCAGGTTATATCAAAACAATTAGTAAAGATAGCTGACTGCCTACCATAAGACAGGTCACCTCTACCACATCTGTCTGGGTCCAGGAATCATTGCAGAAGAAGCTGGGACATGAGTGCTGTTTTTATGGCCACCCTAAAAACCATTTCCAAAGAGTTGGCAACAGTCACTGTGGTCACTGAAATCTAATCAAAACAGAAATCCAGAGGCTACAGAGAATTCAACCCTAAATCAGATTCCTAGCATGCCTGACAAGGCTCAGGGAATATTGCAGATGTAGGCCAGAAAGATTGTATGAGCCACAGTGTGGGTAGGATTAACCTGAGTCAGGGTCATACCCTTCTACCACAGAGCATGAAAGGCCTTCAGGACCTCACAGGGAATACCTACAAACCACTGAAGAAACCCCTCATTGGAATGGGAATGGGGGAGAGGGTATATAAGAATAGTAAATGGTGGTGAGCACCAGTGGACCTTGCAAGCCTTCCTGGCCAGCCAGGCCTAGTGTGCCATCTGGGACAATAGTGGCTCATCTATTATGGGGGAAAACAATTGCTCTCTAATTGGGCTGGAGGCCCTCTCCTCATGAGAGAAAGCATGTGTGGTACTGAAGACCTACTAAAAACCCTATGGAGGAGGTCATGAGCCCTAGGGGAGTAACACCTGCTCACCTATTTCACCTGCTCATATATTTCTGAATAAAAATATATAATATGCCTACCAAACTGCCTTATTTTTTAAATGAATATAGCCATACAATAATGGTACTCTCACTTTGGGTTAGAGAAACTTCTTTTTTTCAGATGGCAATGACCACTGGGATAACTCAAAAGAGACCATAGTGCTGAGAAGAAATGACAGTGGAGTATTCAGTACTGGAACACCTCTACCACATTTCCCAAGGCTTACATTCTATTGTGGAAGAGGTTGTAGAAAGATTATAAGAGCCAAAGGGTGGGTAGGACTGCTTACAACACAAACTTCTAGACACAAATTTGCCTTTATGATCTCACAGAGCCTGGTAATACCTCCACAAAATGGGAGGAAAGGATGATGACACTTTAACAAATTGGAGACTAATTGAGAGGGGGAAGATATATGAGAGAGGTTAGGGAGGGAATCATAATGGTTTATTGTCTATAATTATGGTAGCTCTCAATAAAAGAATTAAAACAAAATAAAATTTAATATAAAAAAGAAGGAAATCTGCTTTTCTCCACATCACTTAACACTGAAAATAATAAACTGAAAAAGCCATCACCAAATACAATAAAACAATGCAAAGAATGCACATATTGAATTAATCCATGATTGAAATTAAACATTAATGAAAATCATTTGTGTATCAAAAATGTGTAAATGTTCAATAAGTTCAGAGAACATAATTATGGTGTATTGAGTTGGAACTAACATTCTACAATCTGTTCACAAACAACATAAAACATTGTGTGGAGACAGTTACTACTGATTTTTTGAGGTATTCATATATGTGAATAAACCAAGCTCTTATGAACAAAAATGGTACTATTGTATTTCAAATAGCATACATATATACATACATATATATGTAATGTATATACATATATATTGCTCTCTCACTGCTATTCAGAGAACCTTCTCTATAGAGAAAAAGGTAAACACTGAAGAGACTCAAATTTCATCAAATTAGAAAATAAGAGAGACTGCTGAGAGCTCAACTTTAAAGATATCGATCATACTCTGCAAGGCTCAAGAACATTGTGGAAGATAGATGGGAGAATGGAAGAGCAACAGGGTGAGCAGCCTACTTTGGGATCATGTCCTGATATGAACTGATTGGTGCAGTTGCATACCCCGGGGTGACCAGGTTCTGAGCCCATCAATATTTTGTCATGCAAAATGGAGGAGGAAAAAAGGGATGAGACAAAAAAGCAGAGGAAGGACCAGCTTGAAGGAGCAGTTTTTCAGGGGATAGGTGCAGAGAGAGGTTCAAAAAATTAATAAGAACAATGACTGAAGAGATTTTTCAGGGGTTAACATGCTTGGCTGCAAAGCCTCACATCCCAGGTTTGATTCCCCAGTGCCCAAGTAAAACTAGATGTTCAATGTGGCAAATGCATCAGGAATTCCTTTGCAGTGTCTGAAGGTCCAGGTATGCGCATTCTCTCTGTTTCTCTCCTCTCTACCTCTCTCTTCTTGCAAAAATAAATAAATAAGGTGTTTTTAAAAATCAAAGAATGTAAGCATGATCAAATTACTGGTTGTTCAAATATTACTTGAACATCTCACTGCAAAGCAAGCACATTGCCTAAATAAATAAATAAATAAATAAATAAATAAATAAATCCAGCTGCACCTCTTACCAGCTCTATGAGTTTGGACAAAATAATTCTGCCTGATATTCTTATCTCATTACTGGTTATAAAAATAGTAAGGATTTCATTCCTTCAATTCATAAGAACCCAAAGACTATTGACTTGTTGGAAGTTCTGTGTGACCATAAGTTTTCACCACCAGAATTCTTGATTATAAACTCAGCCAAAAGTTTGGAAGGACGCTTTGATCTCAAAATCACCCATCAGTAACAAAACACTTGGGTAAGGAAGACCGAGATGAGTACTAAGATATACAAGATCCCTTGCCACAAGGACTAATACAGACAGCCCACGAAGGAGGATATACAACTGATCAGGGATGGGGAGGGGGAGAAGTGGGGAATTCGGGATAACAACGCATGGTTTGCCCACTAAATAATGTAACTCATTATGGATAATAAATATTTAAAAAATAAATAATAAATAAAAATAAATTTAAAAAAAGATGACCTGAATACCAGAATCACTGATAGGTGATTCTTTTTTTTATTTTATTTTATTTGTTTATTTAGTTACAAGCAGAGAGAGAGAGAAAGAGAGAGAGAGAGAGACCACTAAAGATGCCCCCCCACATACACAGAGAGACAGAGTCAGAGACAGAAACAGAGAGAGGTAATGGATGCACCAGGACCTCTAAGCACTGTACATGAACTCCAGATGCATGAACCACTTAGTACATCTGGCTTTATATAGGTACTGGGGAATTAAACATGGGTCCTTAAGCATTGCAGGCAAACACCTTAACAGCTGAGTCATATCTTCAGGCTCTTTTAGAATTTTTATTATTATTTAGATCAATGATATTTTATGAATAATTGATATAATTTAGCACTTTAAAATCTGTACTCTGTGCTTAGCTAAGCATTAAGATAAACGACAGTCATTCCACGTCTACTATTGCTGCAAGGGGTCGTTCCTCCCTTTATAACTAGGCATGTGTATAGTTTTTAGTTCAACAGAGAACAATCATTACAAGCAAAAACAGAAAAAATGTGTCTGAAAATTTCTGAGGTCAAAATGTTCTAATTAAATCTTATGTAACTACCTATGTTCCTCCTCACACTGACTGGCAGCATTCAATCAAAATCACAATTATTAGTCAATTACATTTGGACTGTGACAACAAGTCTCTGAAATAGTAGGAGCAAAGTCATAAATATTAATTACATCTAAATGGCATAGCTCTCATTAATATCATTTGCCAACTTCACTTTCCCAATTTGCAGGTTTACCACAGACTTATTGCTTTAGAAAGGAATCAGCAAGTGCTAGTGATAAAATATACTTACTTTAATATACACACATGTATTTCCATTGAGTCTCAGTTGTGTCAAGAATTATCACAGTGAAATTCTGATTGCCTATGTACATCTTTCTCTTTCTAATTAACACAAAACCTTTGCTAAATATTTGAAATCTCAGAGTTTCTTCCATTTTGCCACTTTTCATAATGAAAATATGTTCAGGGGTAATTTTATTTTTATTAGCTCCTTACACATAAATGCACATTTGTCATTCTTAAAAGTAATAGACTGTAACTCTATTTTAAAAATTCATATAATAGCCCTCCAGGTGTGAGAGATTTCTCCTGCCAGTTTCCTTATATTACAACAATTTACTCTATCAGCTTATAATTTTGTGTCAAATTTTATTCTATATAAATAAAATCAATGATATACCATCAGCATGTTTATTATAGTCATGCCTTCTTTTGAAAACTATTTTTATTTTTATTTTTTTACAAGCAGAGACAGATAGAACGAAGTGTGACAGAGAGAGTGGGCAGGCAAGGACCTCTAGCCAGAGCAAATGAACTCCAGTTGCCTGGGCCACTTTGTGCATCTGGCTTTATGCGAGTAGTGGAATCAAGCCAGGGTTCTTAGGCTTTGCAGGCAAGCACAGTGACCATTAACCCATCTCTGCAGCACCATGCATGCCTTTATCTACAAAGCATGCTATCCCTTACTTTGTTTCTAGTGAACACTAATTTGATCATTTCCATCACATGCCATGCAGTGGCATCAGTCTGATGAATCTCCCTTGATCTCCTCCTCTGACCTCCAATGAAAGATGCAAATGTCAAGCTAAATAGTGCCAGATGAGGTGCCACAAGTTAACTAGTCAGAAAGGAAGAACTGAAGCTCTGTGCTTGGGTAGAAAGGACTTTATTTTCACCCTTTATGAGTAAACTGGGACCAAGTGAGCTGCTTCATTTCTCAGCCTGATATATATGTCATTAAAGAGGACCTGCCTAAAATAAAAGGATGTGATTAAGTGAGGATAGAGGGCTGGAGATATGGCTTAGTGGTTAAGGCATTTGCCTGTAATGCAGAAGGACCAGAGTTCAACTCCCCAGTTCCCACATACATTGGATGCACAGGTGTCATATGTGTCTGGAGTTCATTTGTGGTGGCTGGAGGCCCTGGTACACCCATATTCTCTCTCTCTCTCTCTCTCTCTCTCTCTCTCTCTAATAAATAAGTTAATTAAATAACATAAAATGAAATAAAATTGTCTTTAACAAAAGAGGATAGAGAAAAAGTATTCGTTAAATGTTACCTAACTATGTGGAATAATCTATTTTACCATTCAAATTGTTCAAATTAGAGTTAGTGATTTTATTACTTGTATCCATCCAATAGCTTTCTAATTCATGAAGATATCTTTCAGGGTGGAAAAACTTTTATTTCATTATCGAGTTTACAATTTTCTTTCAAAGTTTTAAAGAATAAGATCATCTGATATGATTTTCATCAAAAATGCACTTTGTATTTTATATGTTAATTTATTCTGAGTATTTACATGTTTAAGTTCTTGTGTATATAGCTAATATTTACTGAACATTTGCATCTTAGTGGGCATAAATGTGACTATTACATGAGCCAACCTAGAACAATAACAGGTACCACATAGTTTTGGTGTTGGCATTCTGCCTTCACTTTCCAAGATGACTTCAAAGAGAAAGGAGAGTAATTAGTAAAATAATGTCTGAATCCAAGCTCTCTGAATATAGAGTTTATTCTCATTGTGGATTTCCTATATATCAATCTATAAAATCTTTTAAAAGCTGTAACCCATTAATTGAAACACTTTCTTGGATAATGGTCCATCTCTGGTAGAGTCTGTATTTTCCTACAAACCTTGGTCCATGCTTATTTCAGCATGTATTTCCCTGAGAAGTAGCAGATCAGAGAGATCAAATGATTATGTCAACCACTTAGTGTTTACTCCAGCAGTCTTCGCCATCTCATTTCTTTTCTGTTGAGACAGTATTACAAACTCCATTAATTTTGGCTAACATAGTTCTAATTTTGTTTCTTGGTTAAATCATGGCATTGTACATATTTTATTTTATAAATGAGATAGTTCCCTAGAAAGAGAAACCAAAAACAGGAAGAAAATCAAACATCTACATACACTAAAGAAAAAAAAAGCAATGCAAAAATAATCACTAAAAAGTAATTGAGAAAGGCACTGGTCAATATTAAATGGGCTGCATTAAAATTAAAAAAAAAACTTTGTGCTTATTTCTTAACCTCTAAACTAACAGATTTAATAGTCTCTTTCAAATGAAGGTAACTAATATTTTGTAATGATATTTTTGGTTCCCTTTGTCTATGATAGACTCATCATAACTATCTATCATTTAATTACATCCTGTGTTTTGAATTTACACCAGATTTAGTGGGAAATCTACAAAAAAGAAAAAGTGATGCAAAGTTAATGAAATTGTTCATTTTCATTCAGTTGTTTTCAGTTGTGTTGATTTTGTGGAATACCACAATACCAAGCTTTCATAATTAATCACTTCTGATTCATTAATTTCTTCTCATTCATTTCCGTAATCTCCATTTCAAATTAGTTTGCCTCTAACAATATCCTTACTTTAATATCTACTATTGTAATTTAACCCAAATTTCCTTCAAAATTCATTGGCATTTTATTTCTTTTAAAACATGAAGTGATTTTTCTTTCCAAATATCTGCCACTGTAACTATGACTAACCTTCACACTTGTAAAATGTGTTTCTTTCTGAGATCAAGACTTGCTGTGGTGTTTTCCTATCCCTCTTGAGAATAACAGCTATACAACCAGCTTAGCAACAACTAAGCTATCTCGTATTTGAAATTCCTTTGGCATAGTCCTTTGAAACAAAGCTCAGTAAAGATATCCTTGACCCAACCAACCAAACTCTACTTGAGTTAAAAAAAAAATTCCATGGAGAAAAATGTCACTGAAAGCTGAAATAAGATCAAAGAATTCATGATTTCTTGCTTAGTGTAATGACTATGGTGACAAAAGCCATGTTTGAAGGAAGTGGGACAGAGTCATTCACTCATCATTATTGTCATTGAAATTGAGATGTTAATACAAAAAAAATTAATGTTATTACTAACTTACTAATATATAAATGATTGAGTTTTAGCCACATAAGGACAAAGGCACAAAAAAATGAATTTAGGAGCCTTCTAGTTTCAAAAAAAGGAGATAAAATTTAATAAACAAAATCGTGACATGAAGGCATACATATGACTTGACTTTAGCAATCAGGTTAAATGGAGAATCTCATTTTGACACTAAGCAAAAATGTAATCACCTAAGAGTTGAAACCAATTATGCTGCATAAGCACATACATACATACATACATACATACATACATACATACATACATACATACGTACGTACATTGCCCGTGTGGCTGGCTTTTGCTCATAGAGGGTAAAGATGGTGGAACCTTGTCAGTGAAGAGCTTGTGTGGACATTCATACCTCCTTGAAACCCTTATCTATCACTCATATGGTGAAAGCCATGGTAGACAGGATATGACGCAAATGACCGGGTTGCTTAGAGCAGTCCTTAGGGAAGAGGGAGCAGACCACATCCTGTTGTGGGTGTGATGTATGTCAACATCTGCTCATGGAGAACTTTTTGCTAATAATACAACCAACCAAAATAAATTTATATCTCATTTCTTTTAATGATAGAGTAGGCTTCTTGTTTGACTTGTCTCCCTTAATGTTTTTCTCATATGTAAAATGTATCTGATATGTGATAGTTATGTATACAGGATAAATTTAGTTATACAGATGATAATAGTACCTGTATACTTACTAAATAACATGCCTAATTTTTTTGGTATATCACAACGTTTCTCAAACATCATTAAACAGTCTCAAATAAACTTATGATTAACTTCTCTTCAGATTTTTAACACCTATTTAGCTGTTATGATAGTTTCTGCATTATAAGGTGCTCTAAGGATAAAGGTATTATTAAAGGAATGTCCATGCTAAAAAGAATTTAATGACACCTATACATCTCCTATAAGGAGTAAGAAAAACATTAAGTGAAAACACAAAAGTCAAGAAAGAGTTGTGTAACCTTAAAGATACACTCAATGTTTTTGAGTTGTCTAAAATTAGTACATTCCTTAAATATGTTAGAACTCTGTTCAATTAATCGGTATTAATATCTAAAACCTTGGATTATCCTGCTATTAAGAATGTATTTGTATATTTAGCCTTTATGTTGTGCTAATTACTATCTGTTAAAGATATGATTCATGTTGGCCTTGGACCACAGAATATTGATTTGGTCTTGGAGGAGCTGGAGAAAGTAAAGTCAGCTATGTTGGCAACCTATAAAATTTAAAACACCACCTTCCCCCAAAGAGTAGGAGACCATACCTTGTTGAACATTCCTTATTGCAGCTCTTGTTCACACATTTCGTGGGAGATCATTGAGCAAATAATAGATTATTGTTTATAGGACTCGACTGAGAGAGGGAAGGGGACCTCTTTTGAATTGTCTTCTAATACATTCCTAAGACTGAAATTTTCTCTTTTACACTAGAAATATTCAAATGTCCCTGCCTGTCACATTTTTAAGTTGAATTCTAGGAGAACACAGCAAAGAGCAAAGATGTATATAATAACTGCATACATGCCACGACATGGCAACTTGTAGACAGAATTTATGGTGAAGGAACCATGGGTGGAGTTGGAGTTAGAGACTCTGCGTCTCTGCTTAGCATGCTCTCTTCTGCTTCCTGGCTTTCCTTAGCCCAAGTACATCATTGGAAGGTCTCTATGGTATTTTTTTCTTTTTTGTCTCTCTTGATGTTGATTTTTCTTTCTTTACTAATTATGAACTTTACTATATTAAGGTATCTCATGTTGATCATATTCCCTTCGATTTTTACTCTTATAGCCTCTCTCTCTTGCCCCATCCCACTTAATGCAATACTTACTGTGATTATTGGTATTCACAGTGGGCCACAAATATGTCAGTACATCCGTGTGTGGGTGGGGGCAGTGCCTCAGGATACTCCTTCCCACCCTGTGGCTCTTACTATTTTTCCATCCCTTCTTCGACAATGTTTCCATAGCCTTTCTGGGAATGCTGTAAGCCTCCTTTGGTATTATACTCTGCATTCTCTGAATTTCTGCTTTGATGAGTTTTGAGTGTCCACAGTGTAGCCAAATGCCTAGCAGGTCATGAGAAATATCTGTCACATGGTCTAGAGTCCAGGACACATTACAGAGGAAGTGGTGATCTAACCATGAATGCTGCTCTTGCTGCTAGCCTGACAGAGGGTGGTCACTAGGGTCTTTTGTCAGGACCTTCTCCAAGCTCTTCCCTTGAGGCTGCCTTATAGGAAAGATAAAATAGAAATTTGAAGCTAATGTTTTTCACACAAACTTAGTACTCAAGACTTTTCTAATAGTATCCTATTCCATCTCACTCTACAAAGTTTGTAAATTTGTAGTCTTTCTGAAGGTTAGCTCGTTTTTCAGATGATATTGTCTACCAAGACACCATTCCATAATGAATGATTTCACTTTAGGGGACTCAGTGCTTTGTCAGGTTTGAGTTCTAGCTTCTGCTATGGATGCAGGATTGGGGGTCCAGAAGAAGTCTCCAAATTTATGAGACCCAATTTTGGGAACTTATCCTATTTTTAACAAAGACTTGGCAAAATTGACTCAAGAAAGATAAATTATGAATTATGGAGCTTATTTAGGGAGAAATCTTTAAAAATGAGGTTAATTTATGGGGAAACTGTTATCTAGGAAAAGGCTGAAGCATTTCCACACACATGTCCAAGATCAGACATAGAAGTCCTTTAACAAAAAAAAAGAGAGGATTAATAATGACAGACTCAGCGATCAGGGGCTTCTCTCCCTGAATAACTGCCTGAAAGAAATAAGTTAGCTGTCTCTTGTCTCCTTCACTATCACAGTAATTGATGAAAGTACTTGATATGGATTTCGTTTTGGCTTTAAAAAAAATTTAGTGGGCTATTCTGACACCTAGTTCTTTAATGCATATTTCACTATTTAGCATCATATAAAACAATTTTACCCCCTATCTCATGGACTGGTCCAGTAAGCTCACATAGCAAGGCCACCAGCTAGGGTAGGAACAGGGAGGAGGGAAATGAGGATAGCACCATAAGACTTGCTCATGTAATGTATCTAATTATTTACAATAAATGTGGAAAAATAATTTTCCAGCATAAACACTAAGAAAATTATACTTGTCAATTAAAATTGTTTATAATATAATAAACCTGAACACTATAATACTTAACAGTGATTTTAGTGTTAAATAATAGAAAACATCAGTACATGCTGACAGAAATGGATCTAAACAAATTTCTTGAGTGCTTATGACTAAGAAACAAAACAGCTATGAATGTTTAATTATTTTTCAATAGTTTTTCCATAACTTCAAGCAGACATATATTTCTTACTTTTTATCTTTCTAGAATATGTTATAAAATAGTCATACAGTTCAATTATTTCTCTAAAATAATGAAATAAGCATGTTTAAAGAAAAATAATTATTGCTCACTATGAGGTGCTATTTAATTCCCTGTGTTTTGTGTTACATGGTATTTGAAAAGTAATTGAGTTCTAAAATTATCACTATAAATTCTTGTTTTTTATATGAGGAATATTTTATAGTTGATTGCATGCTCAATGTCCCATATTAGCAATTCATCATTTTACAATATTAATATTCATTTTTACTAAATATGGAAACCTCATATAATCAGCAATTTCCTCATCAATTTGGGGGGGAATCAAATTCATTATTAAGAGTTTGTATAATATTCATGGTAAAATGCCATTCCTAGTTTAAAAATAAACAAGTCCTGATTTTCCTATTATATTTAATCTAGCATGTTATGAGAAGAGAGAGAATTATAATGTAATTCATAAATTATTTTAAGGGTATCTAGCTAGAATACTGCATTCAACATAAGAAAGAAGAGATAAGGAAATAATGGATGTGTTTTTCTTCCTAAAGGAACAGGTGTCAACTATACCATTGTTATACTCTAAACACTGACTTTGTTCTTAATTCATCTTTGTCACTTTTATACTATAGATATAAATTCAAACTTTCTACATGATTTTTACTAATTGATTTAACTTAATGCTTGAGTGTAGGGGTAGTTATATATAACACTGTGTAATGGCTAAAAGTATACAAAACTAGCAAAGATCCAATCACAGATAATCCTCCAAAAGTAAGAGCCTTGTGTTGCTGCAGAAATATGATTAGTAGTCAGAAAGCTTTGGTACAAACTGTATGGATATTCATTAACAATCTAT
The DNA here is from genome assembly GCA_004024765.1 of Zapus hudsonius. Classification (NCBI taxonomy): domain Eukaryota; kingdom Metazoa; phylum Chordata; class Mammalia; order Rodentia; family Dipodidae; genus Zapus; species Zapus hudsonius. The sequence continues at coordinate 14,030 of PVHP010007538.1, forward strand.
ATCATATATATACTGTAATTTTAGTTACAGTTAATTAAATTGTTTTAAAAAGTATTAAGAACCTTAATGTATGAACATGCTTCATATTGGACATATTCCCATTGAGTATTTATATGCCCTTCTCTCCTGGCCCCAGTCCAGTAAGGGCTGTCCTCAGTGTGAGCACAGGTAGCCTCGCCCCCAGTCCACTAAGGGCTATCTTCAATGTGAGTATAGGAAACCTCTTGGCTCCTGAATATGTCTTTTTGTTCCTGTGAGTAAGACAATGCCTCACCTTAAGCCTCTCCATCCTGTGGCTCTTAGATCCTTTATTAGCTGGGTGGATAATTTTGTAGCTTTTAGGATCCACTACTTATTAAAGTTGCTGGTGGATTTCATTCCTCAGCAGCTTGCATAGTACTTTCCACAGTATGAGTGCTGGCTGGGAGGGATATGGTTTCCACCTCAGTTACAGCTTGATTTCTCAATACCCTGTTTCAACAGCCTGTGGTATCTTCTACAATAGGTTCTTACCATCCAGTTCTGATGAGTAAACAAGTACTTCAGCAGAAACATGCATTTGTGATGCTTAAGGGCATGCCTGACTAACATCTTAACTGTGGGGGATGACCCAATTCTGGTATGTGGTATACTAGCAACAGCCTTTAGTTTAGGGCGAAGCTTTCTCCTCCCCAGTGTGGTATTTCCGCTCAGAATCTCTCTCTCTCTCTCTCTCTCTCTCTCTCTCTCTCTCTCTCTCTCTCTCTCTCTCTCTCTCTTTCTCTCTCTCTCTCTCTCTCATCTGCCTCTCTCCTCTCTTTCTGTATTTCTGTAGACAATTATATGTTTTAATTAGTATAAAGCATACATAATTTTATAGTACTACAAATTGAAGGGAAGATGTCAGACAAGCCATATCCCACTTGATGAAAGATAAAATTGCATTTAAATTTGAAAATATAATACTTATGCTTATCCATGAGATTGTCCCATCACTTCTTATCCATTGCAGTTGCCTTCTCATTGATAGGACATACCATCTGGCCAGAGCAGCTTATGGGAGAAAACTGTTTATATAGTTCCTGTCCAAAGAAGTTTTATCATTGTTGGGAAATCTGGTAAGTCAGAGGCTAAATGCCATATCTTGTTATGTCAAGCGGGAGGAAGTGCCAACAGTGCGCTAGTTTGTGAACTCTTAGTAGAGTTGAAATAAAAAAAATCACAAAGCTCACCCCCATGCCCATCCCCCACACAAGTGAGTCCTCCAACAATTCTCCAACACCCAAAGGTTCCACCAGCTGTGGATTGCATATGAGGCTTAACTAGAAACACACAGGAGGCTTTAGGGAACATTTCACATTCTAACCACCACAATATCTTACTCAGGAATTAATAGATTTGATTCCTACTAAAATACATGAAAGTACTTTTCTGAAGGAAAACCAATCATAATGCATATCAGAGTTTTACATTTTTAAAAAGGAATTTTTGATGTTAACCAATGAGCTTAGTAAAAAGAATATTGGGATACTATTACTTAAGGCAGTTTATTGTGAGGTAAATCAAAATGAATCAAGTGCCCTGCCTATGTGATGCAAAGCCTCACTGTATGTGGTAAGTAAGCTCCATTACTTTTACATAGGTTGAATGGGTAACTATTGAAGTTCTTGATTTCAGTTAACAGGTGACCTGAATAATAGAAACATGCTATACATATTAAAGCCTATTATTCAATCTTACAAAGGATGAAATGCTGCCAAAGTGATAGAATGCCTGAAGTTAGACATATGTCATGCTGCATGAATAAACGATCATAGAAGGAGTAATATTGCATGAAATAATTTGTATTCTAAATCCTAAAACATAAATTATGTTTATAAAGGATGTTATAATGGTGGTTGCCAACAGCTGGTCAGCAGTATGAAAGCATAGCGAGATGTTCATTAAGCAGCACCAAAGTTTACTGAAGAAAATAATCTTTGGAGTTCTGTTGTATGAAAAATTTACTATTAATTTATTTTACATTTGAAAATTGCTGGTAAGATGGCAAATGTACAAATGTGATGGGGTAAATATGTTTATAAACTTTGCAATTTTGTAAGTACAAACACATTCATTTTTTTTACTATTTACTATAAAGGAGTAACAATAGAATAACTGCTAATTTATGAGATGACGACAAGTAAAGATGGAATTATATTTACAACTAATTGCTCATACATCAAAGAAGCATAATGGAAACACCTGTAAACCTTCAAACATTAAATGAGATAACTGAATGTTTGTATTTGGAAATAAGAAATTGTTTATGTATAATGTGCACATACTTTCACTTTACTAAGGATAGTCATTAATAAAAAGAAATCTGTTTTAAACAGATGAAGGCTAGAATCTATAAGAAGACTGGCAAAATATTCTTCCTCACCACGTTGAAAAGGAGGCAGAAGGAACACGCTGTATTTATTTTAATCATATTTGAGTATCTCATTTGGTTATAGCTGTATACAGAGAATGCTACCACTTCTATTAACAAAAATAGTTAATATATGTTAAATTGTGTCCTAAAATGTTTAACACCATGAAAATTATAAGGAAGTGGTCAGTACATTTCCCTATTATACCATCTTACCTTTTTTGGAGGCAAGGAGAGACAAGTTCTAATTGCATGGTACATGATCAAAACCACCTGTCTTCTGAATGGTAAGATTTCACATGTGGATCCCAATGCCACATTTGTGCTAGATACGTTACTTGGGCCATCTAGACCTAATTCTCATCCCTTGTAGCCCAGCTTTCTACCCTGACCATGGCATGTGTGGACTTTAATAATAGATGTCTTGTTTTGTTGATAATAGTTCAATTCAGTCAATGGCAATCTTTGTCAGGAAGTCAGGGTACAAAGGCATTTACTTTTCTAGCTTTTCTCTGCAGTTGTTCTAGCTTGGTTGGATGCCTTGATTAAAAGATCTTATTCTTGGCAATTCTCTATTTTTTTTTTGTTGCTGTTTGTTTTTTGTTTGTTTTCTAGGTCTTGACATTCATTTTGTAACTCCTCTGGAAACATCATTATTGTTTAGACACTGTTTATACTTTTATAAATAATATTATTAAATATTCCATAAATATTACAATTTGACTGAGCTTCTTTTTCATGCAGACACCTTGTCTGAACAAAGATATAGATTCTGGAAGATATGCTTTAGATTTTGAAAAGGTTTGTGTAAGATATGTTAAAAATATGATGTTAATAGAGTTGAATTAAAGCCTAATGAAAACATTTATTTAAACTGATTTTCTTCAACTTATCTACAGGCTAACTTTAAATTATGAATCTCAGTAATCACAAAGAATAAGCCAGATTTCTGTAATGAGCCTTTCTGGACTTTCTGGCACTGAAAATTTATTCTGAATTCTAACGTAATAATATTCAAAGAGGAAAGAAAATTCATGATTTTCACTTGTGAAGCTTACAATTCTTTTGTAGTGTTCAAACCGGCTGCTTTTAACATTGAGTTGAGTGTGCATTTTATGGTGCTGCTTACATTATTGAAAATATTAACATGTGAAAATGAATGGAGCATTCTTTCCATAATATAGAGGACTATATAAATGTACATTCATAATATACAGGGCTATATACATGTAATATTGTCAGGTTCTATGTCTCACAAGTCTCATTTTATGGATCTAGGATAAAACCTGAGATTTATTGTTATAAAAGAGAAACTCAAGTTGATAATGAAACAGTCTTGGGAATTAGTATTATTCTAAGTTATTATGTCCTATCCAAACTTTACCCATCTTTCTTGTCTAAAGTTGAAATCTGTTGCTTCTGCTTAACTTTCTATAAGATCCTTAACCAAACACATCCGTCAAGGAACTTACTATCTTGTGTGCTCCGAATGCCTCTTCTACCCATTCTCTACTCCTCCAAACTATACTTGGGGAAAGAAAAAGAAAGAAATTAAGAGATAAGTAAATGAAACAAAGTATCAGAATTAGTATTAATGTTCAGAGATTACCATCCACTCTTCCAAATTTTCAACTGTATGATAAAAGGTTAGAATCCTATGACCAATTCTGACATTTAAAATGTGAAATTCACCAAAAGTAGAATAACACATGAAAATAATAATATTAAGCTTAGTGCTTAAGAGGACAGTACTAGAAAACTGTCACAGTTAAATCCTACTTTCAGGTAAATTCCATGGATTCCATGCCTGACCCCCTCCCTTTGAGTGGGAGGTGTCTCTAAATAGAAGTAAAACCTAATCCTAAAACTGATTGGTCAAGGATAGACCAACCAGCTGTCTCTCTGTTCACCTGGAGCAGGGAATACTCAAAGGAACAGGAAATTCTGTCTCTTCTCTTCCTCTCATGGCCAATAGAAGGATTCTGAATTTCCAGGGCTCTGGTGAGGCCTCCCTCACCACCTGAACCTATCTTTCTCATGATGTGAGCCCTCTGAGATCCATCTTTCTTCAGCTTCTTTAGTTGAGCAGCAGAGAATTTTTCTAAAATCTCTCCCATGTGCTCTTCCCACATTAGTGGTTGTGGATCTCTGTAACTCTCATTTCCTTTTATTATGGGCTACTTTCCTCTATCCCATTCCCAAATCCTCTGAATTTACTTCAATCTGAAATAAACATGTGATGAAGGAAACACTCTCTATCTAAGTTTATCCAATTCTTTGGCATGCTGAGATACAAACTCTGAGTGAAGTACATTGAGTGAAACTTCAGATATTCACCCCACTGTTACCAGCCTCTCCTCCACTAAAAAAAAAAAAAAAAAAAACATTTTGTGGGTTAGAATCATAAATACCTGTATCAATTAGTGGGAAAATACTAAAAATGCTGCTGTCAATTCTAAATTCGAAAGTGGTTATTTTCCTCATGCATCTAGGAGTGATATGAGCCAGGAGCTCAGTCATAATGACTGAGTTAAAGATTGGTTGTTATTAAATATCGACCACAGTCTTCCAGTAGATGGTCTAAGAAACAACAGATTCAATAAGACCTATGTCAAAATGGGTAACACTATGTGGACCACAGTAAATTACCCCAATATCACATAAAAGTAACCAGGCATTGTAAGATTTGAATGAAATGATAAAAACAGCACAGGGATCAAATAGACACATGGTACTAAAAATCATCCTTGAACTTGGTGGTTGCATTGGTGCCGGAGACTTTTGAACTTTCACCCTATTCCCCCCTTGCCTTTCTCATTTTCATGCAAGCTTTTCCCCAGAGTTCAGTCAGAATTACGGATAGGAAATAGGGAGGGTGAAGGTAGATAAAATACAAACTAAATCCAAAATGATTTGCTACAACACAATCCTTAATCCTGAAAAGTAGGCTAAAACATGTAACCCTCCAAAGGAATATGAAGGTATCATCTGGCAAGAAGGGCCCTGGAGATGTTGGGGTGAAGCCTAACCCTAACCCATTTTGCTCTGACTTTCAACTCTCAGTAACAGAAATTTGATAAAATCCACATTGAGCTATTGATCACAAAGACTTATGAACTCCCCAAACCAAGCAGGCTTCTGTCAAAGCACTTGATTATGAAACTGAGGTAAAAGATAAGATCGTATTGCTGAAGACACCATATGCTGCTGACACAGAACATAGAGATCTGTATGGAATCTGGATTTAGAACTATCCTTGGTGCTGAAAGTGCTACATGTAGAGTCACAGGGGAAATGGCAAACAACATTGTGAGCAAGCAGAGGTCACTGCTGTACCAACCTGACAAGATGTATACACTTGTACGATAGTACCACCCATCCTAGGTGGTTAACCAATGGCTCTTTAATTGGCTAAGGGATCTGCTCATTGGAAAGGAACCCATAGATGAAACTTCAAACCAAGTTAATCCTATATAGACCAAGAATATGTACTCCAATAAGATGCTCTCACCAGCCTTTGACCAAGAGATAATATCTCCATCAAAATCTTTCTCAATTAACAATATCTATTTCCTTTAATATATTCTGATTCTGTTGGAGAATATTTTTTCAGAAGGAAGTAAAAACCGAAGAAAACCAAATTCTATCAAACAAGACAAGAAAATATAGCTGACTCTCTGACAGGAGATGAACCATCCCTCACACATCAGCTAGGGCACAGATGAAATCCCAGAGGAACTGGGAAGACGAGCAAGAGATGAGTTTTCACAGTGAGCCTGACAACCTGTGCCAGGGTGATGGAGACAGACACTGAGGATACACAAATCATACTAAAGCAGAAATCCAGAAGCTTCTAAGATCTCAAGACTAATTAGACTTAAAACATAGCCACCATGGCTCATGGAATTTTGTGGAAGAGGGGATGGAATGATTGTAAGAGCCAAGGTGGGAGGGAATATCTTGAGATATTTCCCCATAACTCTCTCTAATGACTGCTGCTCTCACAACTCATAACAACAACAACAACAAAAAAAAAAAACATGGTGAATATCACTAGACCCATTGAGGAAGGTTTTAGTGGAATGGGGGCAGGTGGAAAGAAATAGTGTTAGCAACATATTATTTGTCCATACAAAGATTCTACTGAATGAAAAGAATAAAAAAATTAAAATATAATAATTTATAATGTGTATTCAATTATGATAGATTTAAAGAGAGAAAGTGGGAAAGATCTTTTCATCTTTTTACATCTTCCTTGGTTTTGTTCTTGGGAGTCCAAAAAGGGTAGTTTCACTTCTTCCTTTCCAATTTGTATCCCTTATGTCTCTCTACTGTCTTATTGCTTGAGGTAGGACTTCAAAAATTATGTTGAAAGCAATCTTGATAAAGAACATCCCTCTGTTATTCCTGCTTTTAGTGGGAACTCATTAAGTCTTTCCCCATTGAGTATGATTTAGGCTTTAGGAGTTTTGTATATGCTTTAATATGTTGAGGTATAAGCCATCTATGCCAATTCTTTCAAATGTTTTCATCAAAAAGTGATGATAAATTTTGTCACAGGCCTTCTCTGCATCAATTGTGATGACAATGTGATTCTTGTTTTTGAGTTTATTAATATGGCGGGTTACATTAATCAGTTTCCATATGCTGAATGAACTATACATCCCTGGGATGAAGCCTAACTGGTCAGGGTGGATAATACTTTTGATGTGTCATTGGATTTGTTTTGCAAGGATTTTGTTCAGAATTTTTGCATCTAAGTTCATCAGGGTAAATATCTATAGTTTTCCGTTCTTGTTATATCTTTATATGGTTTTGGTATTAGGGTAATGGTAGGTACATAGAAGGAGTTTGGAAGCATTCCCTGTTTTCAAATTTCCCAAAAGAGATTCAGAAAGAGGGGTTTCATTTCTTTTAAAAAGGTTTAATAGAATTTGACTGAAAATCAACAAAGTGTCATCAAACAACACCAAGAGATCCTGCTAGATACAGAATGGTAGCCAGATCCCAGATGGTAGCATGTGTAGCACTGGAAGGTGTTACATGAGCTGGAAGGGGAATTTTGTCAATGATATTTGGAGAAAGCAGAGACCACTGATTTACAAAATAGACAGTTGTCACAAGAATGCTGAACACACGGCTATATGGACGAGACCAGCAAGTTAAGAAGTGCTTAGCTGTGCAATAGTGGAGCTAAACTTATTGGCTAAGAGATTGCTCCCTCCCAGTTCCAGTCGAGCCCTTGACTGGAACTGGGATCCATGGCAAAATCTTATGGGGACCAAGAACTTGTTCTCCAAGAGGAAATTCACACTACCTGAGAGCTACAGTGAGGCTACACCCATTAGGAGCTAGCCAAAATAGCAATGTTTGTCTCATTTAACCTATAATGATCTCACTCTATGATGGAGATTCTGTTTGTATTTTTCAGAAGGCAGTGAGAGAGTTGGGTAATCCAATACCCCAGAAATATTGCACCCCTCAGCAACATCATACAAAGAGTTGGGGACCTGGCTAACTAGGGTGCAACATAATCCCCTTCATTATGGACAGATCCAGTATGCTCACCTCACCTCAGAAGGACCCCAATGGGTAGGGGACAAAGTGGAGGAAAAATGGGGACACCTTCACAAGATTAGTTCATACAATGTATGTAATTATTCATAATTAAGTTATTAATTTTAAAAAGAGGGAAAGAGACATAGAGAGTGAGAATGGACACATGGGACCTCTTACATTGTAAATCAATTTCAGATGCATGAAGTCCTTTGTGCATCTGACTTTACATGGTGTGATGGTTGAATTTTGTTGTCAAGTTGACTAAATAGTAATCTTCTGGAGGTCTCTAAAGATATTCACAGGTAGGCAGCCATATTGGTAGGGGTCAGGATGTAAAGAAGTCCAAGGAAGCTAGAAATTAACATCCCTTCCTGAGAGGGCAGAGCAGGAAGGAAATTCAGGAGATTTATGAACCCAACATGTCTGGGATAGGGTTGCAAGACCCAGCACAAGGCTTTATAAAGGGGAAAGTAAGCTCTCTCTCTCGCTCTCGCTCTCTCTCCCCCCCTCTCTCTCTCCTTGGACCGAGAGAGGGGGCAATCTCTTTCACTATTATGAAGCTTCCCCTGGATGTGTAGCTTCAATCAAACCTTTCTTGCCATAACTTTGCCTGGTTTAAAGGTTCATCCCTGCATGTTGTGACTGAATATGACCCATGGCTACTGAGGAAATCAAACCGAGGCCAACAGGTTTTACAAGCAAGTATGTTTAAACACTGAATCATTTCTCCAGTCCCTAAAATAATTTTATTTCATAATTCATGCAAAGTTTTCAGTTATATTGTAAAATATCAAATAATATTAACTAAATTAAAAGTATTTTAATGATTAAATTTTTTCTATTCACTATTATAAGAACCACTGGGATGTTTCTTAGGAATTGAGAAAGAGAGAGACAGGTAAAGAGACAGAAATGAATATACAAGTACATATACAGAGTAAAATAGTCACAGAGAGAGAGAGAGACATGCAAGTAGTATCATAGTGTGAGAATTGAGTTAGGGATGAAACACACACAAGAAAAAAGTAATGAGAGGAGAAGGGACACAGAAAGGGAGAAAGAAGAAAAAAAGAGAATAAACAAGAACTTTGAAGGTTTTCAAGGCACTTTGAATAAATCCACTTAGTTGCTGTGCAGATACATATAATTTTTTTTAATGAACTTGTAGACATGCATGCTTATATATTAAAAGAAAAACTAACAGGATCATTAAGCAGATAAAGGATCATTGACAAGTTAATATGTAATACAGACCTAAGATCTGTATTCCTGTGGCATTTTCAAATTCATTAAATTATGTAATATATTTGAATTATTAGAAAACAAGTCTTTAATTGCAATGCTTAGGATTGAACAAATGGCCTGGCATGCTGTATAAGCACTTTAAAATGAGCTTAATCATCAACAATAAAACAAATTTTATTAGTTTTCCACTAGAATTATCAAATTTTACTACAATTATTAACAATTTAGGTCTTCAACAAATTCATACCCATTCTATGTGTTTAATACACAAAATGTAAATTTATATGTGTTTTTAAATATATAAATGTAGTTTATATAAATGGTATAGAAATGTAGTTTAACAAGAGAGTATTTTCCAAGATGTGTGATGCCATGGGCTCAATCCACAGAATGCCAAAATAATCAGTACCAGATTAAAAGGAAATAATGTCGTTTTTTGTTGTTGTTGTTCATGTGTTTTTGTATAGTATCACTGCAATTTTCTAAATAATGTGTTTAGCATATGAATTCAGATTCTAGCCTTACTTTTTGTTAGGTAATAATTTGCAGTGACAAAAATAATACTGTTTCTTAATCACAGCTAAAAACAATAGTTTAAATATTAGTTAGTGCTTGTAAAAAATATGAATGGTTTTGTCCTTCAAGAACTTGGTCGCAGGTCAAAATGGCACACTATATTTTAAAGCATTAATTTTACTTATGTGTATGGGCATGTACTGCAAGTTTTAAACAATGCAATTATATATTATAGTAGTTAAAAAATGTAAATTAATCCATCGGTTTTGTATCATGTAAAAAGTAAAAAGAAAAACAAAATGAAGTGTTTTTAAACTATACTTCAAAAAGTTTTAAGATGACAGCCTATCATTAGGTACATTAGGTACGTTAGATACATTAGGTGGAGATAAGATTTATAAGCTGTGAGTGAACTTCAGGGCAGATGCAGAGATCATGTAACACCTGGTCTAGACAGTATGGTTAATGAAAACTCACATCCTTTATGGTACATTAACACTTTCAAAAATGAGTAATGTCCTAAGATTAACTCCACAGAAAGTTACAGATGAGGGTCAAAGGGAAATGTAATTTCATGAAACAATGCCAGCAATAAAAATCATCTAACAAGGCCCTATTAGATATGTTGCCATTTGTATTTTCCAATAAACTTAATTTAAAGTGTGTCTTTGATGGATGATATTCATTCTATAATTCTGCATTATTATATTTTTATTTATTTGAATTAGAAATTGTATGCATTCTATTCTTCATTTTGTGCCTAATTAATTTACAGTCTTAAAAATTCATCTTACTTTGCTCATTTCAAGCAAACTTAAACCATTTAATTTATTTGTGTTCAAAAATGAACTCTGCCTGCTATTGTAAGGCCAAGTACTTCATTTTTATTACTAAAATCAAACAGAAAATCATGCACTTTCCCCTGAACTTTAGCGGGATAAACATAGCAATATAAAAGTTTATTTTGCTTCATGTTAAATTTATTGATTGATACTTTAAACCTAGTTAAATAATATTTGACTTCATACATGTAAGCATATATTTCCCAGTTAATTTAGAATAATGTCTAAGGTAATTTTACTTGGATTGATTACAAATTATATAATTCAGATCGTCTTAAGATACACATTGTTATTGTTTCTCATGTTAAAATTTAAATATCTTTCTTTGTAAATGTTTTAGTATCTTATATTCAAATCATTTAATAAATACACATTGATTGATATAAATGAGATGACATTTTATAAACTTTAAACAGCAATAATACAAGAATAATTAGATGAACATATTTACATATCACAATAGGTTATTATATCATTCCAAAGAAGTATCTGCTGTTAATTTTCAGCTTTATATTGGAATCTTATTACAACCATAAGTTAATTTTAGCACAGACTTAAAATTTTAGTAAAACATGTTCTTTAATGTTACATCCTTCTTCTCAACAATGAAGTCTAAGAGGTGTAATTTCTCATTTGTAATTTTCAGGCTACAGAATAAAAAATAAAAATATATTAAACTTTTGTATAAATAAGCTAAAATAGTAAAGGAATATCAGTCAAAATACTTTTTATCTTTGTAAAATTAAAATTTTTAGATATTTAAAATTACTTTACAATTCTGAGATGCTTATGGGAAGTAACTCTGATATACAGTCTATGGAGACAGTGAATATTAATGGATTCAGAGATTGGTTTGCAAAATATGAGTGCAAAGGAGTGGTGGAATTTTTTGAGAAATAATGACTTTTTCAAATTAGATAATAAAGGCATCAGCTGATGCTGTGTATAGATCAAAAACCTTGAATATTGGGCTGGAGAGATGGCTCAGCGGTTAAGGCACTTGCCTCCAGTGCCTAAGGCCCCAGGTTCAATTCCCCAGGACCCACATAAGCCAGACCCACAAGATCGTGGCCCTGGTGCGCTCTCTCTCTCTCTCTCTCTCTCTCTCTCTCTCTCTCTCTCTCTCTCTCTCTCTCTCTCTCTCTCTCCATATCTCTCTGCTTGAAAATGAATAAATAAAATATTTAAAAAAAAAAAAACTTGAATATTTTACTTTAGCAAAAGATGTTTATTTTGGTATGTGAGTTATTATCAGAGTGAAATTATTAACATAGAGTTTATAATGTTTTCTATGATGAATACTAAAGAGACAAAGAAGAATAAAGAGGTTAATAATAAGAGAGTCACACAATATTAAAGATTTAGTTAAATTGTAGGTAGTAAATATAGGATGGAAAGCTGGAATTTACCAACTTCCTAAGAATACAGCCTTTAGATGACTATATTATTTTCTGTATCTGAAACATCATGAAATTGAGATAGTAAGCCCAAAGAAGAGTATAAAAGTGCACATTATCTTTGAAAATTTGAGTAAATCCTTGCAATGTTATATATACATGCAAATATAATAGAATAATTCATATATGCAAAAATAATACATATTATATGAACATATAGACAACCACCTAAATTTAAAATTATTATCTAAAATTTTGTTCAACTGGTGGGGGTTCTTTATTGAAATCATCTGAAAAAATCTCACTTAATCCTCTCTCTCATTATTATGTTGCTGAGGCATTACACAAGCTGAGCCTGTGGTTCAGCAGTAAGCTGCACACCTAGCATCCATGGGAATGCTCTTTTCTATACTGGGAATGAAACCCAGGGCTCTGTTGCTGCTAGGTAAACAGTCTGCCACTGAACTACATCCCCACACACTTTGATTCCCAAACCATTCATTCATTTGTATTTTGAGACAAGGTGTGACTAAGTTGCTGTGCGTGTGAGGTGTTTGTGTTAGGAGTGAAAAACTGTCTATTTCAGTGTATTTTACAAAGTGAGCATTTCATGGTTTGGAAAAAGAAGTTTAAACCTTGCCTTGGGCTCTCCCATTTCTCATCTTCTGTAAAATGAAATGTTCAGGAAAACATATTAAATTACTAACAGAGCTGAAAGAAGTTTTTATTATATTTGAGGTTCTGTGGCTTCACAAGAATGTTAGAAAAATGTTATAAAGTTATAATGAGAAAAATAAAATTATATTCCAATGAAAAGCTTAATTCAAATGTCACTCATTGCATATAACCTGGTAAGTTTATTGTTTGTACTTAAAGTTCAAACAGATATCTTCTGTTTTCATTTTGTGGGTTTCTTATACACAATCTTTGATGGTTGAGTTTTGTTGTCAACTTGTTCTTTAATAATCTTGGGTGTGTGTCTGTGGATGTACAGAGGAAAGCTGTCTAGGGACAGGATGTAAGTAAGCTCAAGGAAGCTAGAAAATGAACATTCCTTCCTGGGAGTGTAGTTCAAGAAGGAAATTCCAGAGACTCAGTAAGCCAACTGTCAACAGGTCTTGTTTAAAGTTGCAAGACCCTGCCCTAAGGCTATATGTAGGAGAACGATATCTGTCTCTTCAACCCTTGCCCATTTTGCTTATATGCATGGTCTTGGGGTTGGCTCTCTCTCTCTTTCTCTTTCTCTCTCTCTCTCTCTCTCTCTCTCTCTCTCTCTCTCTCTCTCTCTCTCTCTCTCTCTCTCTCTCTGCTTTGACTAGTGAAAAGGGGAGGGAAGACTCTTTCACCATTATGGAACTTCCTATGAATCTGTAGCTTTAATAAATCCTTTCCTACCACAACTGTGCCTGGTTTGGAATTTATCTCAGGGTTGTATGTCTGACTGTTTTAGTAGCAGTACCTGGGGTGATACTGATGTGATGAATCTGACCATGTCGATTTTGTTCTTTTAGGTCTAATATGTTGGAGGAAAGGACATGGACGTGGTACTTGCAACTGAAGACACATTTCAGAGGGTTAAGCCAAGTTTTATGGACTATTATGATGAGAAATTGAAAATGCTAAGTGAAAAGAGAATTGTATTTGGAGATTTGGCTTATGAACTTTCTAAGAGGAAGGAGATACTACAGGGAATGTTATGAGAGTTACATTACTTGAATAAAGGATGACTGCATTTTGCTGCTTGTGTCCAGAGAGCTTGATGTTAAATTAAAGTTATGGAATGTTGTATTGGATAATAATATAGTGCTGAGAATTTTAAAATGCAATGTTGGAAAAAACTCAAAGCAAATTTAACTTACAGGCAGGGACTGGATTTAGGTTACTGAAGCAGCTATTATCATTTGTCCTGCCACCATTGAGCTTCCTCTCTGGTCTATAAGCCAAATAAAACCATCTTCTACAAGCTGCTTTTTTTTCTGTGTAACAATGAGAAAGCTGACTACAACATCATATGTGATTTAGGCCTTAAAAATTATTTACTGTTTGTAACTTTATTTATAATATCCACATGAAAATAGTCTTATTTCTATGTAGGTAACCTGAATAGCAAATGTTAATTGTGATGGAATTCTAGTGCTTACAGATGGACTCTAGAATGAAGAGCTCCTTTCTTTTCCCATGGCCTACTTAATTTCCCTTGTCTCTCTTGCCTCACATCCAAATGACCATGAAGGTACAAAATAGCCCCAAGGGAATGGATGTAGATGGAATCTGAGTTTTCATAATTTTAAGTCACAGATTCTATGTAAAATGTGGATTTGCAATGAGCCTATTAGTGGGATACTGCTACCTACAAATTTTTTAAAAATATTTTATTTATTCATTTTCAAGCAGAGAGAGAGAGAGAGAGAGAGAGAAAGAGAGAGAGAGAGAGAGAGAGAGAGAGAGAGAGAGAGAGAGAGAGAGAGAGAGAGAGAGAGAGAGAGAGAACCAGGGCAACCACCCTGTGGGTCTGGCCCATGTGGGTCCTGGGGAATTGAACCCGGGGCTTTAGGCACTGGAGGCAAGTGCCTTAACCGCTGAGCCATCTCTCCAGCCCGACCTACAAATTTTTGAGACATATTTTCTCAATGTAGACTAAGCCCCTAACTTTCAAAATTCCTGCTTGAGGATTCCAAATATTGGAATTGGAGATGGATGGCATCACACACAGCTTTTTGTATATTTAAATTAATATATCGATTGTCTTTTCCATGAAGTTGGGATGTGTAATATAAATATAAGATCTAAAGAATAGTTTTAAATGCACATTATTTCCAAAAGTTTTAATGCAATCTTAGAAAAAGAATATATGCATATAAACTAAACAAATCAATTTAAGAATTTTTACCTATAATGATATTCAACTGCTGAGATACTTTTGTGAAATCATGTGAGTATTATGTTTTGTTTTCATATGCTGTAAGACAGAATTTGTCATGTGACATTGTTATCTTCAAGGAAGTTGTAATTAGTAAACCCTATTTTATTTCCAGAAGAAGATAATTGAGGATATAATCTGAAAATTACTAATGAAGACAGTTCATTTCTGAGATAAAATCTTCATGAAACACATAGCAATAAAAAACAAGTTCATCTGTAATATAAAATCTGAATTTGAGAGATCAGGAGCAAGGCTATCATAACATACTCTCAACATAGTACTGAAATAATAAATTAATTCTTGGTAAAAAAATGTAAAAGCCATTGAATTTGGAAAGAAAGAAAATGTTTTCAGAGAGCAGAAGCCACATGCTGAAAATCCTAGATACTGTCATAAAAGGTTGCTAAAATTTGAAAACCGAGTAACTTTGTAAGTTGTAAAACTACCATCAATCATGATTTACATTTAAATGTTCAGTTGCTCATCAGAAATGATATTAACGAAGCAATTATTTGTAAAATTTCATAGAAAAATTAAATAATATAAGAACATGCTTAACAAAAGAGGTGAAAACACCAGATAGTTAACAACACACAATATTGAAGGAGTCAATTAAAGAAGACACATGCATGGTAGAAGGGGAAAACATGGGAGAGCAGAGGCTGGGCATAATTTTTTTTTTCATAGTAGGTGGAAAACAGCAGCAGGAGATTAATCTGATTCCTGGCAAGGGGGATCTGGCTATAACACCTAGAAGCCACCTGAACTATACCTCCTAAAGCAAGTCTCCATTACCAAAGTGCCAACAGCTGGGACAAAGCATTGTAACTGGAGAAATTTTGGAAGACATCTATCTGTTCAATAATATGAAACCACAAAAATGTACAACAGGTATGAGAAATGTGAGGCAAAACTGGAGATGTCCTACTTCCTGTTTTTGAGTAATTAAAATAGCATATTAAATGTGTAAAGAAGTACACACAGTCTAATGGGCCCAAGTACCAAAATGTTTCCATACAAGCATATTTGTCTTAGTTTTTCTTTGTTGTGATCAGATAACTAAGTTAAATGACAGAAGAAAACATTTCTGTAGATTTATGGGGCTTCATGGAGATTTCAGTCCATTGAGCCAGAGAGGATGTGGTGATTATTGGAGGCAGAAATTGGCTAGACATCTTAGGGGCAATGGACCTCAAAGTGAATAGCTGAAAAAAATATGTTACATGAGTGGAATTGAATAATATTCATTCATATAAAGTAATAACATCCAGCTTTATGTTGAGATGAAAGGATGAATCTTGAAAACATATCCTTAAGTAAAATAAAATGACTAATCACAGATTGGCAAATGTTCTGATTCCACCTATACAAGCTAGGTTATAGTCAAATACATACAAGAAGAAAAGGAAAAAGTACTAGACAGGGCTTGGAAGAAAAGGGAAGTAAGATGCCAAACAGGAAGAAATTTTCAGTTAATTAAACAAGATGAAAAATTTCAAATGTCAGGTATATGTCTGAGGTTATATTGAGTCTCAGAACAGTTGTCTAACCAGAATGAGCTGGGTGTTGGGTTACTTTTGCTTTGGAGTCCTTGATCAAATAGTTTTTAAAAGCCTATTAAAATATTTTATTTATTTGAAAACTAAGAGAGAGGGAAAGAAAAAATGAGCTGAAAGAGCTGGAATTGGCATACCAGGTCCTACTGCCTCTACAAACAAACTCCCGATGAATGTGCCACATTGTGCATCTGGCTTTATGTGGGTACTGGGGATTCAAACCAGACCATCATGGTTAGGGAAGCAAGCACTTTTAGCCATTGAGCAATCTCTAAAGACCATAGAAGGTTAATCTATGTCCCCTGATTGATTTTTAGTACTTTTATACATATGAGCATTGAATTAAGTCTTTGAATCATTTTGAGTTGAGTGTTATTTATTATGGAAGTAGGAATCTAATTTTATTTTCTACATTTATGATTTTAGATTACCAACTATCATTTATTGGACAGAAGACCATTTATCCAATTGTACCTTCTGGTGATATTTTTAAAAATCAGTTGTCTGTGAGTATATAGGTTATTTTTTTTTTGAATTCTCTATTCAGGAGTGTGTGTGTGTGTGTGTGTGTGTGTGTGTGTGTGTGTGTGTGTGTGAATGTGTGTGTGTGTGAACACGGGAGCACAGGTTTGATAAGGCACATAATGCTTTTTAGCATGTTTTACAATCAGGTATGATACTTTCAGCAATTTGCATTGAAGTCAAAATTGCTTTGCCTATTCTGTGCCTCTTGTGGTACCATAAGAATTTTTCTACTTTTATTAAAATAATACTTTTGGTTGCTTGAGATGGCTTGGGGCATTGTAGACACTTTAATAATAGTTTTTCAAACATGGATATGAGCAGTCTTTTCTTTTTGCATTTGTGTTTTATACAATTTATGGTATTAGTATATTAATATTTCTATTTTAGTGATTTTTTTCTTCCTCAGTTATTTTTATTCTTAGCAATGTTGTATCTTTGCAATTACTGTGGATGGAATTTCTTTATTTCTTTTTCAGGAAGATAATTAAAGGTACGTATAAAAAGCTTCCATTTTTTTGTATGGTGATTTTTTTCTCTTCAATTTGGATTTGGATTTGATTATCATTTCTGATAATTTGTGGAAGAGTCTTTAGGTGTTTCTACATATGAAATCATGTTCCCCTATGCTCTGATTTATGTGTTGTTTATTTTCTTTTCTCCCATAATTGTTCTTAATAAAAGATATAGTTCTGTGTGGAAAAGAGTTATAAAAATGTGTACTTTTTTTTCTTATTTCAGATCTTAAAATAAAGGTGTGGTGATGCATGCATTTAATCCCAGTAGTCAGAAGGCTAAGGTAGAAGGATTACTTGGAGTTTGAGGCCCCCTGGTACAAAAGAGTAAATTATAGGTCATCAAGTTTAGATTAAGACCTTGCCTCCAATCAAACAGACCAACAAACAGAAAACCAACAACAAACTTTAACCTCTTTCCTTTCAGTGTGATGTCGGTTATAAGTCACATTTATACTTATATGTTATGAGTTATCTTACTAAGAAAGTTTATTTTATTACTAATTGATTAATTAGATATTTTAAAAAATTAAGCAATGTTAAAATGTATCAAATGTTTTCTTTGTTTCTCAGGAAGACAATGTGCATTTGGTCCTTCCTCATATTGCATTTTGTAGTTATCAATTTGCATATGTTGAGTGAGTCACCCATGTCTGCCTGGGCCTGGGGTAAACCTCATCAGACCATGGGGTGTAATCTTCTTCAGGTGCTGTTTTATTCAGTGTCCTAGCATGTTTTTGAAAGCGTTTGTCTCTACATTTATCATGGATGCTGGTCTTTAATGATACTGTGGTGGTCTTTATTGCAATTTCATTGTCTGCTGTACAGGGTACACTGATGCTCCCTGCAGAATAAATATTGAAGAACTCTCTCCTTTCCTATTTTGAAACATTTTAAGAATTTTATACATCCTTTACTTTAAATTTTTATGGGATTTAGCAATGAAGTCTCACTCTTGGAATTTATTTCATAGAGATTAAATAATCATCACATCATTATTCACTAGTTATCTGCACAAATTTTTATCTGTCTCATTGGTTTGATCATGATAGTTTGTATGTATCTAGTCATTTAATCTATGTATTCTAAGTGGCAAAACAAGAGAAGGGAAGCACTCACATGGATGCTACACTTCTCTGATAATAAATTGCTTCGTAAGAGTTAGAAGTCTTTCAAAGATCTTCTAACAAAGAGAAAATCATGTATTCTTGGAATAATGTCTAATCATTTGCACCATGTTCTATATCTTGGCAATCTTAGTAATGTTTAATAATTCGGGATATTCATTTTTCAAAAGAGAATAAAAAAATGAAAGAAAATTTAAAAAGTGTCAAATATTTGTTACTGTTTCACATGCAACAAGAAATACATGAGCACAGCTAACATAATAGACATAGTTTTGAAGGTCTTTACATTGAAAGATATGTAAATTTTTTTGAATATTTTACATAGTGGATTTATGTGAGTACCTACCTAAATGTGTTTGCATGTGTGTATATGTGAATATCCATTTTAGCAATGACTGAACAATACTAATATAACTATGTATTTAACTTGGCAAAGTTACTAGGTTACTCGGAGTAGTAAAAGCAACATGAATAAATATTCAACATTTTTGCATTAATATTCAAAAGTTAACCTCTCCAGATCATATTTCAGAATATATCAGCATACTTTCTTAATGTGTTTATTCTGAAAGTATTAATGTTAAATATATATGTAAAGTGAATCTACTTGTCTATTATTTGTACCTAATAATAGGCAATATCTATTCTGTACTTCAAATACTAAGTAAAATTTATATATTCATATATATAAATTTATATGCACAGTAAGGCTCACAACACAGAACAATAGCCTCATGTGCATAGATTTCCCAAAGGTCTTACATTGTTACAGAAACAGTTAATAATACCAGCATGATATGCTTGTGCAAATACTTTTTAAAATTAACTTGAGAGTAAATTTTATTTAGGCAAACAGAATCATGCTGTGAATGTTTTGCATGAAATTGGAACATTGTAATTTGGCTTAGCTTCATTAGCAATACATTTTATTTAAAATGAAACATATAATATTTTTAGTTTATTATATATGCATTTCATGATTCTTTGTTTCTTACAGGAAATAATCAAAGGACATTGACCCTTTAATTTATGCAGTAATTTTGTCTCCTTACTCTCAAACATATGACATTATGAAAACACATTGTCACTAGAAAACTAAGAATATAAATCCCATATGGCACGCTTATCATACTAATGATTGGCCATGATTGCTTGATCTATGTTTCAATATTTTCTTTTCAGTTAATTTACAATGAAACAGGCAATTGAATTTATTGTGTAGGACAGATCTGTTTCCTGACAGAAAGTCCATATCATGTCGACAACCCACTGAGTGAAGAGAAATAATGTGACATACCGACAGAGCCTTTTTCTCTATTCATCAAACTCAGCAATCAGCACATAGCTTACCATTCTTAAGCTGCAGCAAATTCTACTGGAACAATACCAAGTCACAATGAGGCGAGCAGTGAAGGGGCAGCGACAGCCGGTAAGAAAGTCATGGTTGTGCTAGAGAAGCAACGTTGCCAGAAAATAAGTTAATTAATTAAGGTGAAATTAAACATCCTTAAATGAGGAATTACTTGAGAAACGATGTCGGTTTATGGTAGCATTCACTTGATAATAAAGTTGGTTTTAAAGCTTCTAATTAGAAACTTATTGAATGTAGTGTGAAAAGCCACTTAAGCTGAAAGGAGATACAGAACACCATCACTTCTATGGCGAGAGGAAAATCAAAATGAAATGCTGCATTAAAAAAAAGTAATTCGATAAGATTTCATTCCTTCAATTCATTCATTTATAAGTGTAGCCTAACATTTACATAATCTGCTTATCAATTGAAAGCTAATGATGGGAGGCTATGGAGATGGTTCACCAGTTCAGAATGTGACCTATGTAATCTTGAGAACCCGGGACCAGCATGGATGGAGCTGGATGCGGTCATATATAACTGTAGCCCTAATCCTGTGTGTATGTTAGGGTTGAGGGTGTTGCTGATTAAAATAGAATGAATACAATGTATATACTTATTGATAATAAAGATATTTTTAAAAAGAAAGAAAAAACAAAGGCTAAAAAAAGAAAGAAAAAGTGGCAGTTGTTGGTAGAGTAAGAAACTGTCTCAAGGAAACAGAAGGATGAGCAGCAGAGGACACTTGAGTCTTAAACATGTCTTGGTCTATCAATAATGCTCTTGATTCTTAAGGTCAACATTAGTCATGTGGTCCATTCCCACATATCTGAAAGCATATGAAGTTAAGGAAATTGATATATAGATGGACAGAGGCATACATGTGGAAATATTAATGATATCATATATTATATACAAATGCATTCCAAGTGGGAAGGTCCATTAAAGTGGGAATTATGCTAAGTCATCTACTAAATATTTTACTGTATCTTAAATCATAAAATATAAACGTCATGGCATGAAATCAATGGGAACTTAAGTTTGTTTCTAAACTAGATGTCAAACCATGGCAGGTTTGCATACACACTTCCACTAAATACCACTGGCTGAAATATCTGCATTTTTAATGGTTTCTCCGCCTAAACTATTCTCTACTCCTCTCTCTTCATGTCATCTCAGAAATCTAAAGCTTTTTTTTAAACTGAAACTGATATGCATTAAAATTATTTCCAGTCATCATAAAAATAAAAGTGGCCAGTGCCTTTCTAAATCTTTCATTCATACTTTTTTTCTTAAGTGACTCTCATGCTGGACTGTCCTGTGCAGCTTCCATTCCACAGAACCTTCACATAATTCAGCTGCAAATCCTGGTTTAACAATCTGTCAGATGCTTTATTGTCACCAAATTATTTCAACAATAAAGCCTTTGCCTCAGTGTCTATTGTTTATATTTCATGAAGTTGATGCAAAACTTAAATGAAACAACTTTTTATTTCATATAACAGCAGTAAATAAAATAAGCAAACCAGATCACCTTAGCATAAAGATTTTTATATATGTATGTATGTATATATGATTTTATTTTTAATTTTATAGAAAAGCCAATGGGAGAATATACAGCTCTGTTTCAGGTAATATGAAATGCATTATAACTAAGTTAATTTGTTCAATTATAAGTTAACCCACTTTAAGTTAAGCTTCCAAATTGCTTTATCTTATTGTCGACAATAAGTTATACAGTTTCACCATCTCTTTTGACTATCAAGGAATGAGATTTTTTGCCAACATTGAAGGATTTTTTTTTCACAAAAGTATTTTACTTTTCATTTCTTTAAACGTCTAAATAATTTTCTGCCTTTTCTAAGTTCACTAATATCACAAAACAAAAGCCACACCAGCCCTTACAGAGAAAGTGGAACTGAATGTATCTAACATAGGATCCACACAAAAGGAAGCCATCTGCTGACTCAGGAGAGCATTTGTGCACACTGATGGTGCTGCAGCTGGTACATGTC
>PVHP010007538.1:36089-56442 GCA_004024765.1 Zapus hudsonius
TATATATATATATATATATATATATATATATATATATATATATATATATATATATATATATATATATATATATATATATATACAAACTGATAAAAAGAGAAAGTATATAAATAGGAATAAATAAATTTATATGAATCCTGAAAATATATAAATTCCTTATAAACGTAAACCATCTATCTTGTAGTGATGCATATTTTTAGCTAGCTGCTGATTCTTTGAAAAATTTGATAGTGAAAATTACAGATACAAATTTTATTTTCATACCCTAAGCCTGGATTTTTATGATTTAAGCTTATTAAATATCATGTCAGATTTTCTGCACTTTTCCAAAATACCTTTACTATAGCTAAAACAGTTTTCTTACATTATTTTAAATTGATAATGATCATATATGATTATGTCTTACAACATAATGAAATGTGAATATGGTGGAACAGTCAAGTCAACAAAAGTCACAGGTCTTGCTACATTTTATTCCCTCTGATAAAACATATATAAAGTCTATTCTCTTTGCACTTTCAGTTACAAAATATGTTGTGTTAAACTGTCCTTGCCCTATTGGATGAGGCGTTTCCTGAATTTGCTCTTCTTGGAATAGAAGTTTGTACCCATTGACCAGCACCTCTTCATTCACAGATAGAAACTAAAATATATCACCCTTTCTAAGATTCAACATGCAGACTTTTAAAAACTGCAAAGAGGTCTTTAGAAAGGTACTTAGAGGTTATAGATTTCAAGCATAAAATACATGGTACTTTCGAAAACTATTGAGAGGCAAACACAAACACAGATGCACACAAACATACACTCACATACACACATACACATACAAACATACACTTTCTCACACACATACACAAGCACACACAGATACACACAAAAACACACACACACACACAAATACAAACAGATATATGAATATGATTTCAAAAGTCCAAAGATCTCTTTTCCAAGTTTGCTTTCAATATATAAAGTGAACATTACTTTCATCACAGTGCAAATCTGAATTGCTAAATACACTGTTTTGTTCAAGAATATAGCACATATAGAAAGTTATTCTAAAAGCATGTAACATTTTCCCCGTTAGACAATTTCTTATTTAAGACAAAACAAGAATGCCCACTGTAGGGTTTTCACCCTATGATTCCAGAGAAATAATTTGTACTTAGTGTAATTTCCTAAAATACCTGAGTCCCTTGTAATCAGTGATATTAAGGAAGAGTTCTTGATAATGAGCAGAATCATAAAAAATAGCATAAGGCAAGGTGCCACTGCCCTTCAAAATTTATATCCTATCTCTAACAATGTAGCAAATTTTGATATGTGCGTTACCAAAAAAAAGTAAGAAAGCAGGCTTCTATTATCCACTTGACATTGTCAGCAATCATCTGGCTAAGGGCTAAGGACTCTTTTGCTCGACTGGGAAGAATTCCTGGGTTAGGCACGCTGGACCTGTGTTGATTTTTAGCAGCTTTCCTTTGTCTTGGGGTTTGACAGCAGTTAATGACAGCAGTTGGCGGGTGGGAGCAGTTGCAGGTTCCTCCCTCCTCTCAGCTCTCAGCCTGGGATCTGAGGCTACTGGCCATGGAGGTATGACAGCTTTCTAAGACCATTGCCTTCAGATTCCCTTCTGTGGGACCTTTTATCAACTCTTTGCTATTGCTTGTCACCTCTCCACTTCCTCCCTTCTTCTATCTGCTCTGGCTGCTCTTCAGCTGTTCACTTGAGTAACTATTAGAAAACTAGTTGCAGGAACCCTTTCACAGTTTGGCTTTCCTGCCAGCACAACTCAGGTTTCCTGGCTCTGCCAGGGATCAGAGGGGGGATGTAAGTTGGGACATTTGCTAATGCACAAAAACTGGGGGTTAGGAGCATTAAGGTCACTTAGGTGTGGACAGTTGCTGCAGGTGAGATCCTAGTGGGTGTGGGGGATCTGTTACAGATGGGAGATCTCTCCAGGAGTCTTCAACTGTGAAACAGAGGAGATGGAAGCTCTGAGCTCAGAAGCAAGGAATTGGGATTCAGAAACGAGGTAATAAATGAAACGAGTCTGTGTTGGTCAAGAGCACCATTTTGGTTATTTGAGGCATACAATAGTGGGACTGTGCATGACCATTAGCATTGAGTCAGAGATGGCCAAAGTATATTCTGGTATGAGCTACTGTCAAGGTGAGAGCTTGGTCAGTTGTCAACTTGCCACTCTTCCCCCAATGTGATATTGCCACCACCACTACTGTTATCACTTTGTCCTCTGCTGCCTTGGCTCATTCTTTCTTTGTGTTATCAGATTGCCCCATGCTATTGAAAATAGAAAAAGAACAGGGGAGAGAAGCCTGTATGGGTAAACCTCATGGGAATCAGCCCAGGAGAGTGTAACCCAGACAACTCAACTCTGTGAGCTGGGCACCCTTCACTCACAGAGCAGATGGGGTGGTTATAACAATGCCAGCTACTTTACTAGGCAAAATTCAGGATTATATTTGAACACCAATTACATTCTGAATACTTGTGTCATTTCCCCATTGCACCGACCATGATATTTCCTTCACTCAGAGGAAGTTCTATTCCTCTGTTCTAGGTACAAATGGGTTATCTGTTCTTGTGACTGTTTTGTACAATCCTGACTGAGACTGTCTCTCCAGGAGCCAGTACAACCAGAGACAGTCTTATCCATAAGTGTCCAGAGAGTGACCAAGGCTACCAGTGTTGGCATAGTGGTAGTCCAGTGGCCTGTTAGACTGATACTACTTTTGCTACAGTTGCCCTGGACAGCAAGAGGGAACCTAATATCTGCTAATTTTTAAGTCTAAATTTCCCATTCTTAGCATCTTTGCTAACTTGTAAGAAATTGGTACTCAGAGGAGATTGCTTATAATACACACTTAAAAAAAAAACTTTATTAAAACTGTCATAATTAATATCCATTAGAGTTGTAGTTACCTTTGCATTGTTGGGATGGAATACCTGACCAAAAGCAGTTTATTGCAGGAAAAATGTGTTTTGTTTTTGTTGTTGTTGTTGTTTATTGTATTGAGGGGTAGATACATGATGGCAAGGAAAAAATGTTAGAGCAGGGAATAGACATCACTCCTTGCCACTGCAGGTTGAAAATAGTAGCAAAAGAATGAGCTGAACTCTGGCAACAGGGTGGGTGACATAAGTCTATGGGGGATCCTGTGATGCAAGCCACTGTAACTATCAGCCTGACTGAACTTAGCATCCTCAGTGGATACTTTCCATTCCTGGATAGCCATTTGAGCCTATTTCCAGAGAGTTTAATTTCTTTGTTGTTATTGTTATTTTGTTGTTTGTTTGCATTTCAATTCCCACCTTTAAGAAGGTATGTACTTTTTATTAGGCTATTTGCTACTCATCTTAAAGGCTTATAAACTATTTCCTTTTTCTTTAACAGGAGTTACTCTACTTTTTTTTCTAATACTGGAATAAACGACTAGAAAAAATCATGACCTACTTTGTTTTATAGACTGTGGCATGAATATTGAATTCTTCTATACACATCCCTATCTCATATCCTTCAAAAAATAAGTCTTTTCTGATGAATGTTTATCTTTGACCTATATATTAATATCCAATATGTGAACAACATGGGAACCTTCAATGTAATTAAATTGATAATTGCTAATAACATCAAAGAGGGTGCTGATATTTGATGTAATTGCCTTGGCAATATTGTTATCTGAAGTTCAGTGGAGTTTTTATTCATTGCACTTTAACTTTGATTTTCTAATATATCACTTTGAACCCTAAGAAGTAACAGCTGAGACACTCATTACTTTTGACTACAAATAGCTTCAGAATTGATGGTAAAACTGATTTAGATGACACATTCAATAAAAAAGCCGTTTTTAAGAATTCCTGGTGACAGACCATACTGACAAGGAATTCATGTGTCTTCCTGCAGAATAAGAAAGTAGAGTTCTCCAATGCAATTTTAACTTCAAGAGAAATAAAGATAGGAATGAAGATTAGACACTGTTTTACACTGATTTCAGGTGTATCATATTCACTGAGAATTTGATTTCCAAAATAGAATGTCTCAGAATAAATTTAACATCAAAATTGTGCATACTCATTTTTATTTAGAAAGAAAGAAAAATCTGATTGCATATTCTGCTAATAAAATGGAAACTAAACAAACCATATATTTTTCTTATAATTATATATGGTTATATGAAAATTATATGTGGCTATATATATACATATCCCCCAGAATTAATAGAAAAATAAGTGATTAGTCAACATTCATGCGTAGGTAGTATCAATGTTAAGCTGAGCTCATATTAGAAGAACCACACAAGTTTCTAAACAGTAGTCGCTGACCTACATCCTCATACACTTCTCCTGTAACATTCTAACTTATTTTGTTGATATTCTCCTGCCAAAAGAAAAGAAAAACTTATGGACCTTGCAAAAACTTTTCTGATATTATTGTTGTGATATGCTAAATTCCTAGCTTGTAACTTGCTTGAAAGTTAGTATTACACCTGTGTAATCAACAAGATTAAAGCAATGTGGCTAGGTTTCCTCTGCCTTGGGATATCTTTGTCCCGAACAGCACAAATAAACAATATTTGCAAGAAATGTTTAGAGATGCTGACTTCAGATATGCTCTGGACTCCTATCCTCTGCGGCTTTGATGGACTCTCAACTCAGAACAAGCATGCCTGCCTACGAAGTGCTAATCATAGTATTGAGGACAATGCAGTCAGTAACTATGGGCCCACAGATCTGGTGAAGGCAGCCGGTAGGCTTACGATGATTGCTATGGTGAACCGAGGGCCAGTGTGTTCTAGATCAACGGAGTTCAGCAGGTCATACCCTTAAATCCCTTTCATTGACTAATAGTTAAGGATTAGCCAAGTAGAAAAGTCCTTACCCTTTGTTCATATAGTGTACTATTTTTTCATGTATTATGGGTTTTTCACTGTTAAATAAAAGTGCCAATGAGTACCTTTATGCAAGAATGGAAACCACTGCCATATAACATCAGAACAGCCATGAGAGCAGATACAGCAAGTTGACTAATGGCTTAAACTAAACTCGGTTTCTTTTTATCTCAGGCTGCTGCTAGAGAGAGATAGCTCATTCCTGGGATGTGCGTTAGCGCTGACAACTCAGGCTCTGTTCCTAGAAGCAGTTTTCCCACTTTTGGATAGGAAAGTTCTAGAAGTTAATCTTCACTAAATTTGGGGCAGTGCCCTGCAAATAATACAATGACGTATTTTGAAAGGGCATATATATATATATATATATATATATATATATATATATATATATATATATATATATATATATATATATATATATGTCTATTGCATACATGTGGATATTTTTATGAGTATCACTGTGACATCATCAACTTGCTTGCTTAAGATATTATACATATCCATGGATAAAGCTTATCTTGTCTTCATTTCTGAACTAGATGTGAATCAGATGTGGTTGTTAAAACTATGGGGAAGTTTTGAGTTCTATTTTTAAAGTTTTATTTATTTTTTTCTATGATTTATTGCATAATGATTTAACTATTACTTAAGATCTTCCAAGCAATGGAATTAATGTGTATTTGTAAATAGGTATTAAAGAAAAAGGAAAAAAATCAAACAAAAGTTTCATTTGAATAAAATTTAATTCTGGTATTAAGTCAGTTAATATATAAGCTAAATCTGTGTTCTTTATATAATAAAGCAATAGAAGTTTGGGTAGTAGAGTTAGACTAAAAATAAAGATATTCACAAGAGTACTAGCATATCAAATTAAGTTTATTTTATTATACTAGAAAAACTGTAGTATTTTGTTAAAAATGTATTCATTCTGTATGTAATTTTGATAAAATATTAAATGCCTAGAAAAATGGATTGCACTGTAATAGTATATTCCAACAAAGAACCAGAATTTTTTTGATGTTTTATTCTGTAGAAACACCTCTAAAAATGTCATAGTTGATTCAAACGAAGGATATGTAAATTTTCGTTTAGTAACACCAGCTTTAAAATTATTTTAGTTTATGAGAATTTGTTGACATTTCTCTATATTGCTTAATTTAAACATGATAGACTATTTTGATATCTTAGTATTTTACTATTTTAGATTTTATAAATTTAATAAGCTTATCTTTCATGCAACATTAATATACATAATTAAGTATACTAAAAGAGCACTCTAATTAATTATGGGCTTTATTATAAAATACATATGAACTGGACATGGTGGCACGCACCTTTAATCTCAGCACTCAGGAGGCAGAGGTAGGATTTCAGTGAGTTCAAAGCCAGCCTGATACTATTTCAGGTCAGCCTGGGCTAGAACAAGACCTTTCCTCAAAATAATAACAACAAAACACTCATGCATACATCCAAGTTAAAATCATAAAACTCCTGGAAACAAATGGCAAACAAGAGTGAGAGCAGCTTGGGTTAAAGGGGGTGTACAAAAATATTTGAGAGATTTTTAGAGTGCAGACCCACTCTTCTGAAGAGAGCAGTGGAGCTTCTCTCTGAAGTCTATGCATATCCAGACCATTGGGATTCTGAATTCATTTCTAGTACCAGATAAGAGTTCTCCCCAACTGAGCTGGTCTCATGTCCAATCAGAGAAGTGTTGGTTGTGCAATAGTGATGCACAGACTTTGCATAATTTTCTGAGTTTAAGAAAGAACCTTAGAATTAATATACTTGAATGAAAATCAACAAAACCTTTTCTTGTTTCCTCAGGTGAAATTAGCTGAGCAATAAACATCTGCATTATATCCATAATTTGCCATGATCAAGTAAATTAGTGATTATGATAATCTTCCTAAATCATAGTGACAGTCACAGATCCTTTGCCAGGCACCACAGGCAGTGTGTTCAGGTACCTGGGTGATATGTTAAAACAGATAACCACTGCAATAGTGCACATGCAAAATTCTCCTGAAATTAAAAGTGCTTGATACCTTACCCACCTCACAAATAATAGTATTTCAAACATATCTTTAGCACAACATGTCTCTCTTGTTTACATTTATCTCTTCCATACTTAGGCTTTTTAAAAAGAAGCATGAGCCAAAGTGAATTCTACGATTTGTTGTAAACTGACAAAAGATATATGAACAAGGCTTGTTGGGTTTGACTCTTTTTAAAGTAACTGAAAGGTTTTAGTGGTTGGTTTCATTATGAGTTTATGCTTTACAATGGAATAACACTATTCAAGAGTTTCTTCTTTTTGCCCAAGATATTGATCAGAAATTTAATGTCTTCTTGAAGTATGTTACTATACACACATTTTTCAAGTTGTGTTCTGTGAGTTTACATTTTTGTAAATATTTCAGAGTGAAAGTCAAGTTGTCAACTAAGGTGAACATAAGAACATACCAACTGTGTACATGTTAAAGAAGATGATAAACCTAAACTGATGAGAAAAAGGCATTTTCAACTTAGAATTTTAAGGTTATTGTTGAACACTGGTTATGTTTGGCTTATATCACTTTTAATATTTTTTATTTAAAGAAATATATGTGAAAATGGTCCAGTGATTAAAGTAAAATATTCAAAGAATAAACATTTTGTATTAGAAATAATTCTATGTAAAACTATATGACATAGCCAGGTATTGTGGCATACACCAGTCATCCCAATAATCTAGAAGCTGAGGCAGCAGAATGACCATAAATTTGAGACCACCTTAGGTGCTCTCTCTCTCTGTGGCTCTCTCTCTTTTCATATATATATATATATATATGAATATAATCATCAATAACTAGGAAAATGGTAATTAAAATCACAACACACACATAGTAAAAGTCAAAAATTAAGAATATTCCATGAAGTTTTGGTCAAGCACCAGGTGAAAGAAAATTAGAGTTTTCAAACACTGCTGAGGGAAAATTCAGGTTACTAGTATTGTTATGAATTTGTACATGTGATGAACACGAGTCAACTGTTCTCTTCTGGTAATTTGAGTTCCTATTATTTATTAAGTAGAAACTTTTTATGAACAAGTAATGTGTTGGTACCATCATTCCCCTCCTCCCTACCCACATTATACTGAGGACCTTTCTCAGTGGGATTTCTGGTATGCACCCCAGGGTTGAGGGCTATTATTTGTGCAAGCAGCACTTAGTCATTGGGTGGGGGGGATTCCTCTGGGTAATCCCCCTCATGGCTTTTACAATCTTTTCACTCCTTCTTCTGCAAAATTCCTGCAGCCATGGTGGATGAGTTTAAGTCTACTCTAATGTAAGCTTAAAACATCATATTTTATATATTATTTGCACATTAATCACATGACTACATAATTGAATAACTACCTATAGCTCCTCAATTTGTAAGAGCTGAAAACCAGATACAATCAAGTAAGTGGACAGGTGTATTATTATTTATGAATGGAACACATGTTTATAATCCCAGAACTGGAGAAGTGGAGGCCGAACGGTAGTGAGTTTATGGCCAGAATGAGAATTTAGTAAGACACTGTTCTCTCTATATGTAGAACAAAAGAATATGTATATATATATATATATATATATATATATATATATATATATATATATATGTGTGTGTGTGTGTGTGTGTGTGTGTGTGTGTGTGTGTGTGTGTATGAGTAATCCTTACATTATGACCCTCTTTGATCAGAATGATGTAATATTCTTTCTTTTACCTTAATAGTCAATATAAACTGACTCAGTACACAACAGGAACTTCAAAATGTAACTTTTACCAATATTTTGATGGAATACACTTTTTAAATATACTATTAAATCAGATGTTAACTTCCACATTTTTATAAACCCAATTCTAATTACTTGGAACAACCTACACATATAGAACTTGAAACATGACAATGAAAATATAATCAATATACAGTTAATATGTACAATTAATAGATGCTTTCAAAGCTGATTACTAATACCTGTTTTAGTTTCTATGTCATCTACTTCACTTTCCTCTATATGCATAGTTGTATATTGAAATTAATTCTGTAATGTCAATACCAGGGTTTCTGAATCGGGCTTAGTTAAGCGTATTACCATTTCTATATCTACCTAAACTGTCAAAGGTTGTATAAAGCAAATAGTCATTTTTCTATTGAACAAAGAAAAAAATCATTGAGCCTAATTTAGTTCACAAATAAACACTTGAGTGTAGATTTATGTGCTTGTGAAGTTATATTTAAATTTCTTTTGCGTTTGTCAGTAAAAATGTTTTCTCCTTTTTTTTTCTGGTTGCATTCTTTAGTTTACTCTATAGTATCCAAAATGGAAAGTAACAGATGGAAGAACTACTTCTTCCTTCAAAACCGTAGGGAGAAAAAAAATTAAAAAAAGAAAATACTGGTTAAAAACCAAAACTAAATACCATGGGATTCATCAAACTTCTTCTTTTCTAAAACTTCTTTTTAATCTCAAAGAATATGTTTCCAATCACTTCCCAGAGGGTTGCAATGTTTCCCACTTCACAAGTTGTTTCATGGGTCATTCCATATGTTTATGGGTTTTTGTATAATGAAAGGTTTCCTGACATATGTTTTATGTTCACTCTAAATCTCGTTGTGACACATGGCTTTGTTGCTTGTACACACCGTAAGTACTGACTTGAGTGCATTATGCTTTCGTAAGCCTCTTATGAAGAGCATATTTTCTTCTAGTTTTCAGCTTCAATGTTTCCATAGCTTTTCCCTTTCCAATTTATCTTTGTTAGACTTCCTCCCTGTTTCTGTAATGAATCTTCCCTTCTTCCTCCTTACCCGAATCCAACCCCTCAATGTGTTGAGCACTGTAATGTGTCCTAATATCTTCTGAAACACGGTGTTACAGTAATTATGCCACCCCTTCGCTCAGAATGACATTTTCTGCCTTCTCTTGACTGTTTTCATTGACATGAAATTTTTCCTTATTACTCAAATTACTGACAGTAAGAACCTCTTTGGACCCAATTTCCCTTGTAGCCATAGCTCCAGTCCACATATCTTTGGTGTCTCAAAAGTCTTGAAATTATTTTTGGTATTTTTATTCCTATTTAATTAATCACTTTCTTACATTTAATTTTAAAAATCATTCGAAGTACACTTTTAATTTTTTTTTCTTAAATCAAGTTCCAGAATTATTTCCACTTTTTTTTTCAGTCTAGTGAGAAAACACTACGTCTTACCTCATTAGATGTGCAATCAAGATTTGAGCCATGTAATCGGTGTCTTCATTTTGCATTTTTAAGCCTTTCTCTCTTGGTTTTCTTCTTTTATAATAGGCATTTACTTTTACACATGCCAAGATGTATTGTTACTTTTCATTACTGTGACCTCAATACTTGACAGAACTGCTCAGAATAGGACAGACTTTGGCTCACCATTACAGAGGGTATCCGTCTTCGATCCGTCATTCAGGGACAGTGTAGCACTGGGAGTGTCTTAGGAATTCTGAATCACAGTGAACAAGGAGGCTGACAGAGCTAGAGCTAGGGGCTAAACTATCATTTTCAAGGTTTTCCTACCCAGTGGGCACCCCTGCTACTTGGTGAGGCTATATCATGGTGGGTGGTGGGCATTTCATGGATGGGTACCAGGGATCAGATTCCTTCTGCCTCCCCATCTCTTCTCCCCACCCTCTGCTATGGGCCTCCACAGATTCCCTACCTACACCTCCTGCCTACTTAGAACTGGTGCTCACCAGAGAAATCTGACTGTTTAGTTAAAGCAAAGCAAGTGAGAGCCCATAGTGGGTATTGCCAGGACATCATTTATTCCTAGTTTTCTAACTGCAGTTGAACGTGGCTCAAATGGTCCTAAAAGATGGGCTGATAACCTCTGCTGTCCTTAGATAATTAAAAAGGGTGTCAGGTTCAAATGTCCTTCCATTGTGACCTAACCCTAGCAGGGAAGCCAGCAACCATAAATTACCAGACAGAAATTTGCCACCAACTTGGGAACTACTTCAAAACATGAGCGTTTGGGAGATCTTTCAGATGCAAACAATGTCATTGAGGTTTGTGTGTGCCTTTTTTCTTTATTTCAGAATATCACTAATATTAACTGCTAGTCTCTTTTTAAAATTTACGTTGATTCTAATTCTGTGCACTTTCATAAACTCAGTTATCACATTTGGCTGTGTGGATAAAGAATAATATACAAGTTACTACTACAGGAAGACCTATGCTGATTAGGCTCTAGTGGGGAAGACATTTTTATTGTTTTGTGCATGTGATGTTCTTGACAGAATGCTTTCTAAACAATTTGTTGGTATCCATAAATTAATACTCTCTCAGCCTCAATCAGTCAGGGAGGGAACATTCTTTTTAATTCATGGAAAGTGTACTGCAGAGACTCATACGTAACTGGTCAAATTCCTGAGCCTAGAAGATTGTTGCTGTTGCATAGTAGCCATATTTTTAACCATAGACAGAGGTTTATATCACCCCCTCTAAGGCTCAGGAAATATATCAGAACAGGGTGGCAGAAAGAATGCAAGTTTAAGATGGAGGGACACAGAGCCATGCATTACTTTCTTCCAAATTGGAACATTTCCTCTTCGAGGGAAGCCACTCAAGAAGTTCTAAATGGAAACAGGTCCCCCAAATTCCAGGCAGTAGCAGGGCTCAGGCTGTGAACACCTTAGACGTCTCTGGAAGTTTTTGATGCTTGCCAGATTTCCAAAGAGACTCCTTAGATTAGAGAAAGAATAAGAACTGCTTCCCGCAGCTCATACAGTGGTTTTTCAGAATGCAGCTTTGATGAGTCATCATCTGGGCTGAGGTGGGCTTTCAGTGAGTCATCAATGTTCTAGGAAGTAACCTCTCACCTACTCTTACATAATCCCTGGCTCACTAAACTAGAATTGGGTGGGCTTTTTCATCTTTATTTCTTTGCCCTATTTGGGGTGAAAATTTGTTTGATTAGCTCTGTCAGGAAAAGTTAGCACTACTCTTGCCTATACGTGCTGTATTTTTATTTATTTGGTTTTGTTGTATGTATGTGTGGATTATATCCATGCGTATATGTATGCATGTTTATATATCTACACAGAGTCACCATGAAGGGACACATATATGCATGAGGTCAATGTCAGGGGCCTTCCTCCGTCTACATTACTAACTTAGAAAAGCTCTCTCCCAGAAGCTAGAACTCACCAATTCATGTAGATGATGCAGCCAGTGTGCCCTGGAGTTT
Organism: Zapus hudsonius; assembly: GCA_004024765.1. NCBI lineage: Eukaryota > Metazoa > Chordata > Mammalia > Rodentia > Dipodidae > Zapus > Zapus hudsonius. Next base: position 48,249 of record PVHP010007538.1, read on the forward strand.
ACTTGTCTCTCACTCCCCCAGCACTGGAATGACAAGCATGGCTTCTGAAGATCAGAAATCAGGTCCTTACATACCTGATACACACTTTACCCATTGAAATATTTCCAGTATACTATACCTGCAGAAATGGTGCATTTTGAGAGATACTGCCTGGCCTGAAAACTGCCAAGGATACTTATTATTGGGCTCTTTAAGGAAAATAAAAAGGGTTTCAGAGTTTTACCTGTTCTGCATTTACTCAGTCCTACTAAATGCCAGAATCTTTGAGGTGCAGTGTGACCTGTCACTGATTCCATTTTAATGACCCAGGTGAACTTGCTCCTTTGATTTTGCCATTTAAAGCCTTGAACTTGAGGTCTGCCATGTCTTTATAACTTTCAAGTCTGTTAGGGCAATCTCGGTCTCAAATTTAAATCGCAACAAGCATTGCCTATGTGTTAGTCACATACACAATATTTCCCTTTAACAGAACACTAAGATAATTTATTAATAGAAAATGCAAACATTAATTAAGTTTGATATCAAATATTAATTTGAAAGATTTGTGAAAGAGTTTTCATGGAAAATCATTGAAAGTTTTCTCCTTTTTCCATTTAGGGATTGTCATAAGAGGCTAGAGAGAATGAAAACTGAAAGACTGATTGATTGGTATCAGCTTGAAATTGGGAAGCATATTTAAAAATAAAGAAATCATCTGATAAGACATAATTTGAAAACAGAATTAGCCAAAACTGATAAAAATAAGTAATTGTATAGCATAATTGCAAAATATCAATAACAGCTATATTTGGAGGAAATGGTCCCTTAGCCACCAAATAGGGCTTTTTCTTATTTTTTAAAAAAATTCTGTGCTGTGGAAAATAAGCTGAAGAAAACTATCTATTTATCCATCCATCTATCTATCACCATTCTATTTCTCCTCTGTTATATATCTAATTTTGTCATTCAAGAGTGTGAAAACCACATGAGATATTTTGGGTAGAAAGTTACAGCTGATATTGCTGACATTAAACATGCAGAATGAGACACAACCATCTAGATAGCTCGATAAGATTCATAGAGTTAATTGCATTTCACTTAGGAGAGTCAACAATGCTACAGCATTGGAAACTGTGTCTCTATCTATGGCTACTAACGAGCAGTTTTTCTTGGAACTTTACCTACAGACATTTTGAAACTCAACTGGACTGTATCCATGGGGCAGAGGCAATCTATTAGATGGAGTGTCTATGGGCTGTCAATTGAGAGCTCAGCTAGAGCTACAATTTGGTGCAAATAGTTTTAATCATTCCACATGGCTTGAGCATAAAACAGTATATTGGTGGAATTCTAATAAGAAACAAAAAGAAACATTCCATAGAAAAGAATGAAAGGCACATTTTATAATAGTCATGAAAATACCAGTTTACAATTTCCATGCTTCCTAGAGTTCAGGAGGTTACTTATTTGACACTTCTGATTTAAAAAGAAAGAAACTAGAGTACCCCAATAAAGAAAAAACATATGGGGAGGGAGATCTTTGTTATTATAATATTATAATTATTATTATAATTTGTCATAGATTACATATTAGAAGTTAAAAGTTTCAGGGGGACTATAAAACTGACATGAGAAAAATGAGAAAAACAGGATTGTAGCTGTAAACAGAATTTTGCATTAAATCATACCAAGATGGGAAATGTTACTGAATACTATGCAGCAAAATATTTATTAGTAATTACTCTCTTAGTCTCTACTTTAGCAAACATTTCTAAACATCTTATGGACTCAAGATGATGCAAAGTCACATTTATAAATTTCAATTCAAGGCAGATATGTATGGGTGTGAAAAGGGAGGGGAATGAGATGGAGGATGGAGGAGGAGGAGGAGGAAGAGGAGAGAGAGAGAGAGAGAGAGAGAGAGAGAGAGAGAGAGAAAATAGTTGAGAGGAAGAAAAGGAGAAAAAAGGAAAAAAGAATACAATGATACCAGAGAGGAATCTGACTTCTCTCCAGATAGAGTTCTTTAGTCATTTCATGGATATCTTTTTCCCTGTTAAGCTAACTGTATTTTGAATGGAAGGCTGATATATTCTACCTTGCCTCGTGCTTAAGTGGCAGTATAGGTACTCTGACAAGGATCTAGAGAAGACAAATGGAGCCAAAGAGACCAGTTAAAAGATAATTGGAATAGTTAGTTGATTGGAGGGTATGGCCAAAGATGGCACAGAAGGAAGTGATGAGTGGTGGCAATATTATGGACATATTTGGAGAGAATAATTATCAGCCTATTCACAAAAGCCATTCAGGGCAGCATAATGATTCCAGAAGTAGGTAAAGGAATCATTATTGAGATGACAGGGTCAATGAACTGAGAGACACTTGAAGAAAGGGTGGGTATATATACATTTTAGGATTGAATATATGTGTATCAGCTTCATAACTGGTTCTTTTGGCATTTACAGTAATGGTAAAATAATTTTTAATATGTTACCTTTTGTTGGGTTTTATATCCAAGTGCCTTAACTAAATGAAAATATTCTGAATTGCTATCCTTCTCCTAGGCATCTACCTTCGAGATTTCACACAGAGACATTTGCTCAACCATGTTTATTGCAACTCAATTCATATAAATAGTATTTTAAGAAGAGTGGGCAAAATACAGTGGTCCTGAAGAAAAAAAAAATCTACAAGCCTCTAGGTCATCCAACTTGGAGAAAGGGAAGTTCCAGTCTCTATGGTAACAATAATTAGTCCCCTTTTTAAGAAGCTTTTCATTGTCTCAAATTTTTCATAAAAATAAAGCTTGAAAAGGACTTTAGAACAGATGGATTACCCTGCAGACTGTTTCATTTTTAGATCCCTTTGTAAGAAAGATGCATCCTTACCTTCAACGTGTACCACTCTGTTTATGCTTCTTGGCAACAGCACTCTTCATGTAGAAATGAAACACAGTTAGCTAGTGCTATCAAATATTCCCAAAATATTTAAAACTCCACTTGACTATCTTGACACAAAGAATATAATATATATTTGATGCTTGTTGACACTGAAGTTACAACACAAAAATCTACTCATTGATATCTTGTTTGTGGGAAGAGTGTTGCTCCTTTTGTAGAAAGATACCTACAAAATGGTTCATAATATACCTAATTTAGGGCATGAAAGAAAGAAACAATAAAAAATGAAACTTGACTCCTCTTTTGCCAGGATCTCAGCCATCGGCCTACGGTTGGTTGGTAGGGTTAGATGGGCCACAGCTCTCTCTTTGCATCCTGAAAAACACAAACACATTTGGCTTATCCAGAGTTGGTTGAATGGCTGTGGCTATGGGTCTCTTGTTCATCCCGTCCTTCTCTGCAGGGTTTCATATGGATCCTCCACAATATGACTCTCTTGCCATGATCTCATCTTTTTGCCTGCTGTCAGGTGGTAGGGTTATATGGGCCACAGCTCACTTGCTATATCCTGAAAAATACAAATACAATCTCCATCGGAGAGTTAGAACAGTATAAGTTAAGAGATATACACCATTCTGGATTACCTAGTTTCTATTTTTAGTAGCCTCCCTGTCAGATGTTTGCATAGTGCATCTTTTCTTGGGAGCCCAAGTGTATGGGACTGGTGCATATTGCCCTAAATCCCCATTTCCAATCAAGGGTTCCCCCTCACTGAGTGGAATATTTGGCTGAATTTAAAGACTGTTGATTGACTCCCCCAGGCCCAGGCTCCTTCATTGCCACCAAAGTCATATCAGGGAGGATCCATAGGGAACCCAGCAGACAATGACAGATGAACAAGGGACCTATAACCACAGTCATTCAATCAACACAGGATAAGCCAATGAGATAGAAACCAAGGATTTTCGACACAAGGACCCCTAAACTCGCAACATTAAAGCATCCTTATTACTCACCCACCACATTTCATGGAACTGAGCGGAAGAGGGGCGGAAAGATTGTGAGAGCAGTGGTGGGGGAGACTGTCCGGAGGCATGGCACCCATCAGTAACAACACACTTGGGCCAGGAAGACCGGGATGAGTACTAAGATATACAGGATCCCTTGCCACAAGGACTAATACAGACAGCCCACGGAGGAGGATATACAACTGATCAGGGATGGGGAGGGGGGGAATTGGGGAAGTCGGGATAACAACGCATAGTTTGCCCACTAAATAATGTAACTCATTATGGACAATAAATATATATTTAAAAAAAAAGATGAAACTTGAACAAGAAATGAGTTTAATATTTAAACTATCGCAATGTTTTGTTTTCTGTAATATTTTTATTTATTTATTTAATTTCAAGCAAAGCTAGGACACAGAGAGAGAGAGAGAGAGAGAGAGAGAGAGAGAGAGAGAGAGAGAGAGAGAGAGAGAGAGAGAGAGAGAGAGAAAATGGGTCCACCAGGGCCTCCAGGCACTGCAAAGGAACTCCAGTCATATGCACCACTGTGCATCTGTCTTTATGTGGATACTGGGGAATCGAACCCAGGTACTTAGGCATCACAAGCAAGTGCCTTAACCACTAAGTAATCTTTCCAGCCCCAACATTGACTTTTTCAAGCTTTTCTGATATTGCCAAACTTTTACAAACATTTTACAGAATCCTTACCTGTCACTCCTCACAGAACAACACAAATAAAAAGTTGACATTTCCCTGTTCAATACCTATGATTCTGAACATCTTGCTTAATGTTATGTAACAAAACTAAAGCACATCAAACATTTTAATCAGTTATCCAGCTTTGAAGACATATATTCACAGTTCAAGTACTGAATGTAAGTTTAATGAAAATTTACAACTGTGTTTGAAATTCAGGTTATACTGATTTACAAGCTTCATTTTCATCAGTGGAAAAGGAGTAAAGCTAGCACCAAAATTACCTTGACCATGTAGCTGTTAGTATAAGTCCTCCTTTCTTAAAAAAGCAATCACATTGAAAGAGTTGGCTGGCACATTGTTCATGACAATCAAGTTAGATTGATAGACAGGATCTTAATTGATTCAGTTCTGCAAAATAATCATAAGCTAATGAAAATCTCTGCTTCTCTGGGTCAGCAGGCTTGGTTTTTACATATGCTAAACACTCAGTGCTTGTGATAAAGATATAATGAAAATGCCTGAACTAGACAGGAACTGCTTAATAAAGATAGAATATTTCGCAGTGTCGTGAGTATAGAAACTCAGGTTGACATTGTAATGTATCCATCTATAAAATATAACATGTCCTGAGAGTACTTCCCATTTTTAAATGAGTAAAAAGAAAATCTCTAGTGTTATTGAATTACACCTCAAATAGAAGTTTGGGTCATTGCATTTTTCAATTAACATGTATGTGTCTAATTTTGATAAATAATAAAGATATTAAAAAGATGAAATCAAATACATTTTTAAAACACAGAATGTATGAGGTGATAATAAATATTAGGTCCTGAACTTTTGGAGTGAATATATAAGCAGCAAATAATATTGAATAAAAAGTATGTGTAAAAAAGACACTCTCCTTATTTATTTAAAGAGATTGAAATTAATATTAAAAAGTGATTATCCAAGAATCTCTGTGAAACTAAGGAATGTTAAAAGGGTTACCATATCCCTATTTCTTACCCTGAGGATTTCTATTAGTGCTAAATTATTCCTGTAACACTAAGTTCAATACTATTCTAAAACTACCCATGAGGTTTTAGTGTTGCATCTATACTAAAATGCAAAATTAAGTGGGGAGAGATAACAAATCTGAAACAACTACATTATGTCGGGCTTGATAAAATTATATTTAAAAAGTAAAAGTGTATATTTATTTATTTTATGGTTGCAAACATATGCTACTTAGGGATTATAAAATAATAGACCACAACATAGCAATGCAAAACTTAATATGATTAAGAAAATATCCAGTGGGACCCAATGATGAATGTTATTTCTCTAAGTATAGTTCTAATTATAAATACACCAATGATAAATTACAAACTCTTGTTTGTAGTGATTAATAAGAAAACTTCAACTTGGAATATGATGAGAAATTTTTTGAGAGGGCAGGATAGATGGATCCTGATGGATTGAAAGTTGGGGAGAATTTGATTTCTGCTAGGTGCTCTGTACTGAACTTACTGATAACCACTTTCATTTTCTATTAATTTTATTTTTTAGCTTGTGAAAAAATATTAAAGTATTTTTTGTATTCATTTCTCATCTCAAAGTTATCCAAAATGAATCATAATCTGATATACTAAGTACCGGAGATCCAACATATGATTTGGGAAAATGATGAACAAAAATCACATATTTGTAGCTTATTTTACTTGGTAGGATGGCATGATAGTTTTTCCAATGATGAAACTGCTATTTCCATTTGCTTACCCCGTTGATGATACTATATTATAGAATTCACAGCAGAATAATGCAGGGGATACTGCAGTTAAATTAAAGGAAACAACATCTAAAGAATATCCTGAAGTATCTAGAGAAAAAGGGATCTGTGGATTGTTTTCCAGAGAGAAAGGAAGTGGGAAGAAGAGAACCATGAAGACGTTTTGACTGAAGTAGGAGTTAGATGCAGAGTGTGATCAATATTGATGAGGAGAGAAAGTGCATTGGGCCAAGAAGCGTAGTCAGGCTCTACCAGATGGAAATGAGAGCTAAACCCTGCAATCTACAGAAGTAAGACTGTTGACACAATATTCTCAGCCCACAAGATACATTTTATACTTGTGATATTAAAAGGTGTGAAACAAGATTATGTAATTGTGTTGCTTAATCCACAAGTATTAGTTAATTTGTTAAAATGCATATTGGAAATGAAAACAACAAAATATGTTAAGCTCCGTAAGCCTGGAGCAAAGTATTTCAAACAAATTTCAATAAAAACTACTTGCTACAGATTAGATAATACATGTAATTAATTGAAATATAAATGTTCAGAGGGTATTTTCTAAGAGTAGTACCTCAGATAAAATATTCTGTATTAATGTGCAGTTACATTATATTACTCACAAGTTTACTGAGCTCTTTAAAAGTTGCTTGGATGTAGTATCAATAAATTTTGTCCAGTATTTTAACATTTTATAACATCATGCTCAAATCGAGAGAGGAATAAAAATGTTTCAAAAGAAGGTCAGGGCCATCAATTCTAGAAAAAAAAGGACAGTTAAAACTTGTAACTTATGGCTTCAAACTATAGAAAACTTGGCTTCTTGCTTTGAAAAATTAATCTGAAAAGCATGTCTAACATTGAAAGTACATGAATTTTCCTGTTACCAGAAGATAATATCTAATTAACTTTCAAACTTCTATGAAGGGTGCACATGTAATAGCCTAACAGAAAGATTATTTTTCTTCCTAAGATTAAAACTGAAAACACCTTTAAGTTCTTTAAAATCAATCTTCCCTGAGAAATTTAATCACACTGTTACTTTCCTTGTCTTGTTTTCTAAGAATAACCTAAACTGAAAACTCTAATAATATGCTAAATTTCATAAGTATTCAGTGTTTTATTTTTCATTGATTATTGCAATTTTGTTATAATTCATTTAATTGTTTGTAAATATACCACAGTTCAGGCTCTGCTGTAACTGTGCATGTCACAATTATGGAACGGTCAAGAAGCTTACTGGGGGGAAAGCAAATGAGAAATTAGAGAAATGGGGTTACAATATTATTGTCCTATCATATATACACCCCCCCAAAAAAGGTAAATGTAGTACAACCTTGGCTCATATGAGACAAAAAAGTTGTGTAAAGAGATCATCAGATTTGCTGTACAGCTTATTGATTGGATAGACAAGAAAACGCTGAGCACAATGGTCAATTGGGCAAAATGTGAGATACAGGCTAAAAGAATTTTTGTCTCAAAAGACTCTTTGAAAGGATTGAAATATATGCTGGTTGAGTTCACGAGAAATCTCAAAGAAAATATTTTAGAATTAGCATTTGTTTGGAATTTAAAAAGGATCACTTTTATGCATTGTGGCCAAAAGGCACAAGAACATCTAAGAACAAATTTATCCCAGAGTGGATCTCTGAATTACAAGGGTCAGTTAAAATTCTCTGTTGTTCATCTGTCAGGATTCAATAACTCATTGTATATTTTTCTACATGGCTAATTTAACAAAATTAGTTTTATGACATATACATAATATATATATATATATATATATATATATATATATATATATATATATATATATATATATATATATATATATATAT
>PVHP010007539.1:0-19682 GCA_004024765.1 Zapus hudsonius
AGAGTGATAAATATTGAAAAAAAATATGAGGTAGAAGACAGAACCAGACTGAGCTCAGACAAGGTTACCTTTATTTTTCCAAGGAGCAGAGTGGAGAGTGGACAGCCATATCTGAAGTCATGTTCCCTGTGGGTTGCTTCTGAGTGTATTTAAAGGATCTTTGGGGTGATATGGGCTTCACAGTTAAAGTTTCTCCTATGTAAGAGCTTCTCTAAGTGACAGCCTATCAGGAGGCATATAAATGTGGATTGGGCTGGGGTGTTAAATTCTTTTCAAAAGGGGCTTAACAGAGGTTGTATTCTTCAGATATGTAAAATATTCTCCCAGGTGCTCAGGTGCTATCCTAGGTTCCTGTGTGGAAATGTTTTCCCAGGCTCAGAGCTGCATCTTCCCTTCAATAAATGCTGGTGTTCAGCTCCGTTTCATATTTCTATAAAGCCTGGTAACCTAGTCCATGGAATGGCGCTACCCATATCCAGGATGTTCTTTTCTTAGTTAAACATCTCCACAACATCCATTTAGGCATAGCTGGAAACATAATTTCATTCATTTAGATTTAAGCTTCAGAGTTAATTACCTAAATCCAATTAATCAAATTCATGCAAACTATAAACTATAAGGTTAAATTATAAGATTTTTCACCCTCCACCCCACTTCACCCCACACTATGGAGGCTCCTGTGCCTGTGCCCCCTCCTCAGCCCATCACCCACCTCATCTTTGACATGGACAGACAACTTCTGGGTACTGAAAGGATGGGTGTACTTGGTGGTGTTTCAGGGAATATGTTGTCCCTATGGGAAGAGCTACAGCTGGAACGTCAAGTCCATGGTCATAGGGAAGAAAGCCTCTGAAGTGGAAAAGTGCCTGGTCTTTGAAGATGCCCCCAATGGCATCAGGAATGCACAACAGCAAAGTATGTTGGTGTTAAATTATATGAGCACAGTACCATCCAAATTCCTTAGCAACCCATTCTATAAGCCCACTCCACCTTACATTGCTGACATAATTTTAGCATCTTTGCTTCTCTCTCATAGAGTTTCACCTCCATAATCCATATTACTGTGTAACTGTTCACCTCTAAACTTCAGTTATAAAGGTTTGTTTCCTATAACTTCTATCATCTTTTGTGCTGGCCATGTCTTACATATACTTTACATGAGGCTCTCTTCTTTGCCTGAAACAAAGTAAAAGCACTTTTCTCCTCTTGAGTGATATCAGAATGATTCACAAGTACCTCATGCTACTAAATTTCTAGCTTCATTTGTGTATGACTTGTTTACTTTCCTTAAAGTTGCTGATTATACATAAATAGTTACAGTCATCAACTTATAATGCAGGCAGAAGTATTCTCACAAAATAATAATTTAGAGAATTAACTCAATCTAAGAATGTACATTAATTACCCACTTGTAGTTCTCTGTAAGAAATGTTCTTAATATAAAACCCAGTTTAGGAAAACCCACTGGGAGTAAGTGGCTATAAACATAATTACACACAGGATTTGTTAATGGCAAAGGGAAATAACAAGTGATCCTGGAGAGGGAGATATGAGGTGCTAATTATTTATCAGAATGATATTCTGTGGAGAAAAGTCAAAAGATGATCATTAGTTTAAATTTTAAATAGCATAGATTTATTGATCAAGTACAGAGGCAAGTTTCCACAGTTGAGATAATGAAAAAAGTTTAATGAATCCTTATGTGAATATACAACATTTGCTAAAGGTGCAATTTTTTTTCTCAGATTAAAAACTACCTTTAATCATTCTATACTAGGAATGCAAAAGTTCTAAAAGCTGATTAAGTAGGAATGGCATGCAATACATCTCAAAGTTTTGCATTACACAAATGAGCTGGATAATGTCTAAATTGTCATGCCTTTTGTCCTCCTTAAGATTGTCTGATTATTTTTTACCTTAAAATTTAAATATTGTTAACACATCTTTTAGTGATATAAGTATTATTTCAGTAATTATTTGAAAAGCAAATAAAATACTCTTTCTGAACAACATAAAAGCTAGGTACCTTTTAATTCCCTTCGTTCATTATATATTTCAGATATAATTTCTCTTTTTAAAATATACAACAGCAGGTGCTGGAGAGATGAATCAGTGTTTAGAGGCAATTGCTTGAAAACCTACCAAATCAAGTCCGTCGTTCTCCACAACTAAATAAAGCTGAAGGCAATGTGGCCCACATGTTCATATTTCAAACACGCCAGCGGCGATGCAAAGCAGATCCAGGAGGATATGGATGCTCACAGGCCACAAAGACTGGCACACTCTGAGTCAAAATAGCAGAAGTGATCATATCTCAAATAAAAAGTAGAAGGAGAAGAAATATCTTTACATACAGGCCTTAGCACTCGTGTACACACACACACACACACACACACACACACACACACACACACACGCACACAGAACATACACACATAAATTAAAACAATTAAAATAGCACCAAAATATCAGTATCTAAGAACTATGTGTGCTTCATAACCCACATCCATGCATTTTTTTATGATTCCCAAATCAATACCAGGTGTTCAGAGACCAACCATTAGTTAATCCATGAAGGAAAAAAATTGTGTCCTTAAAGATCAGGTTCCTTTCTTTTAATTATCTCCTTTCATGTGTTTCCATTATTATTTTTCAGTCTTTCTTGAGTAGACACCACCTCAGGGAAACTTTCCATTGTTTTAATGTAAGGACTTTAATGGGGGTAATCTGCTTGACAATAGCAGCTTCAGTATCCCAAACCTGTCTCTGGGCCAGTAATTTTAAACTTGCTTAAATTTTTCCTGAGATAAGCCATATATCTTATAGTTCTACATATTCCACCAAACACATTAGTCCATTACTTTTAAATTCAACCTTAATGAAACTTTTAGGACTTGGGCAGAAGAATCTATCCAGCCTTTTTGCCAATATCCCAGTTCAAACAAAGATCTCTGTTGTCTTTCCTTTCCCTTTGAAAGTTCATAAATCAACACAATTCTCTCTGCAGTTAGTATTTTTAAACTCTCATTAGACAAGCCCATAAAATATGGGTTACTGCTCTGTTGGGGTTTTTAGTTTTAAGTACCTATCCATGTGCATTCCTCCAGAAGAAAGGTTCCAACATACCAAAAATCTACTTAGTCAGGTTCATAATGAAGCAACAGACCCCACTCTCCTGGTACCAATTTTATTTTGTAGACAGCTCCATGGTGCTGGGATGAACTTCCAATCTATACACAGTTTATAGCAGGCATGGGTTTATTTAAGCCTAAAGATCCAGGCTGCTCTCATTCCTAATTCCAAGACAGAAAGTTTAGCCATCACCAACCAGTTCACACCAAAAAACAACAAAATGAACCAGCAGCGAACAGGGACTCTGCCAGGGCTCAAACTTCTGCATACTTTTGGCTGGAATTGAGACCTGTGGCCTAGACCTCTGGATCCTACCCCACTGGACCCTCATACAGCCAGGCAGCTGTAGACAACAGTTTTTACTCTTTAATAAAACTTCTGAGTCTATGAGACACATACATTCACACTACCACAAGAGTATTTTGAAAACTATTGAATTTCCCTCAATAAAAGGTGAAAATGGGAGCCACAGTCTCTACTTTGTTTATGATTAGTACAGTTACACATTTATATCAGTCTTTCATAGCCCCTATATGAATTTCTTGTAAAAGTGTTTCTGAGTTTTTAGAGTTCATAGTATCTGAGCTAATCATATGTTTGGTACTGTTAAATTTATTTAATAGTTAATCCATGAAGGAAATAAACTGTGGCCTTAAAGACTGGATTCCTTTCTTTTAATTATCTCCTTTCAAGTGTTTTCACTCCTAGTCTTTCAGTCTTTCTTGAAGACACCACCTCAGGCAACTTTCCAGAGTTTTAATGTAAATTTTAATGTAAATTTCCACCTTTGTGGTATTCAGACATAGAACTTACTCCTCAGTACTTTTATTCTTAAATCCGTGGATATTATTATGCTGTTGAACATAAGTATAAGTTTAAATTTTTCCCTTGAATTGTAGTTGGTAAGGACACCATCCTGATAGGGTGCATTCTTCATGGAGACCTGGCTTAAGTTTCACCTGAAGCCAAAACAATTAAACATTGACCCATGTGTTAACACTGTATTTAAAGTCACATTTGTGTCATTTGATCATTCACTTCAATCTCACCTTTCTAACTCTATCTTTAGAAGAAATATATATATATATATATATATATGTGAATATGAGGGTCACTCGAGTTGCCAAATAAAGACAAGAAAATAGTTAAATGTGGAAAAAAATCTTGTTATAGACTAAGGAATAATGACAAATATTACTTTCAAAAGCAGGATAATTCAATAACCCTGACTATTATTTTGTCATTAATCTGAGTTTAAGTTGTAGTAACTTCCTTTTAATTTTTCTTTAATACCTCCTTAAGAAATAACTCTATCATTGTACATTTCTGAGTATATACCTGCTTTCTCAAATTAGAGTAAAGTACATGATTGAGTAATGGCTTTAAATTTTTTATTTTCTCCAAAGAGAGCATTTCTACAATAGTCAATCTGAGCACTCCAACATGAATTTAGATATGTCTTAAAAACTCTTTAGAAAAATAAAAGAAAGGAAGTAAGAGTTATTTTCAGTATGTGCAGTTTCAAACAACGCAACTACTTGGAGCCTACTGGGAAGCAAGATCTCAGACAAACTGGCCTGGTAGGTGGCATTCAGGTACCAAATAGTTGCTGCTGAGCGTTCCCACTGAGAACAAAGCAAGGATAAGAGGTCAAATAAGAATCTCTGGAAAAAGCAATGGGACATTCACTATTCGTGAATACTCAGATTAAAAAAAATAATGTCTTATAGTCTCATGTTTTTCTATAATATACAATTACTATTATACCATATAACAAAATTGTGGCATTCCCTAAAGAATTTTACCAAAAACATTAGTCTCCTGCCCCCAATGATACAACTCCAGTGAGGTTGTAAAACCCAAACTGCCATCAACTGAGGATCTATCATTCAAAACACATTCATCTGTTTGTGGGAGACACCTGGATCAAACCATGACAGAGGGCCAACCTCTTACTTTATGGAACTAGTCCTGGATCTATAGCTTCAATAAATCCTTTCCTTCCATAAACTCTCTCTGGTTTGGAGATTCATCCCAGGGGTGTGAACTGACTTCAGCAAATGTCATATGCAATGACAGTCCATATATGAAGAAACTCCCATGAAAATACTCTAACTCATATTGAATAGAAGATTCTTAGTATCAGGTCCACAAAGAGATTTGAATTGGGGTACCTCTTCTCTCTTTGCCATGGTATGTCCAGATAATTGGAAATAATGAATAGTGGGCCAGATGTTTATGCATTTTTATTCAATAGTAGGAAAGGCCCTACAAAAATAATTATTGTACTGGTTTTTGAAAAAGACACCATTTTCTGTTTTCAGTGTGTAGTTTTATTGTTCATTCATAGGAGTGAGTTATTCATTTATTGGTATTCAGAACTGAAGAATTAAAAACAATCAAGTCCTTGTTTCTAAAATAGGTAGACAAGCTAAATGGCAGTGAAACTAGTCATGTCATTAAAATGAGTTTATTCCTATTTTTTCTCAACAAATTCTTTATTATTATTTATCCAGCAAAAGAATAAGCTCCAAAATAGGAGATGGTGGCAAAATATTAGTGTCAAAAGAATGTTGAATAAATATCATGTTATACAAAAAATTAAATAAGAAACATAGATTAAATGCAATTTCCTAGCTCTTGTGAGAATGTTTGATTACCCTAGTCACCAGCCTGTAATCTCAGCACTTGACAAGTTAAGGCAGAAAATGATCACTGAGAATTCCAGACTAGTCTGAGCTATTTATCTTGATCATGTCTCAAAACCCAAAAAGAAATCGCAGGTGATGGACAAGCCAGCATCATGCTGGTAAACCAAGATCTCCACTAGGACTTCAACTGAGGTTTGGACTGAAGCACAGGTTAGGCTTTGGCCTGAGTCTGGTTCTGTTGCTCCATAAGGTGCTACCTGGTGGACAGAGATGGGGCTCTCACAGGGTCTGTGGCTGCTCAAGGAACTCTGCTCTTGGCTACAGCTATGGCCATTCCAGTCCTGATTCTAGATCTCTAAGATGGCTGGCATTTCTCAGAGGACATTCAAAGGGCTCTGTTGAGGGACACCACCAGAGGGACCTGGGCACAGTTCAGTCATAGCAAAAGAAGCAATGTGGTCTCCAGAGCAGGGGCCCAACAACAGTTCCATGTTGTGGGCTCCCCAGCAGCACATTCAGGGTGATTGTTCAAGAAGAGTTTCAAAATACAACATAATTTAGCTCTGTCGTTCTTGAACCAGACCTGGATCTGGATGTCTGTATGTTGAAGCTTTCCAGCCAAAGCCACGTGATCCTCATTGGTCAGATACTTCTTCCTATTGAGGTCTTCCAGCAGGCACTGTCCCCACTTGCTGTACAAGGTGCACTAATGGAAAGGATAGGAGATCACCAGGGCCAGGGGCACATGGAGGACCATGGTGTGGGTCCAATTAGAAACCTGAGTTCATGAAGGTCTCATAGGGGCCTGGAAGGATTCTCAAAGTTGGGAACACTGTGGCCCTGGAAGGATTTTGCTGCCTTAGTTGTATGGACACTTGGGGCCTTAGTAGGCCTGGGTGCATTTGGAGACCTCGTGGCCCTAGAGGATCAGGGGGTATCTGGAGGCATGGAGGTAGTAGGGATCCTTGGGGCATTTGGAGACCAGGGTTCACTGGGGAGCTTGAAGGCACTAAGGGGAAAGGTGGCCAGAGGGGTGTTGGGCATTAGAAGTTGTGAGTTAATTGGTGGGTGTTGGTCCAAGTGTTTGAAGCTCTGTTCATGGGATGAGGAAATGGATCAGCAGTTAAAGGTGCTTGCTTGCAATCAGGTATCATTAGGATCTTCTTTCTTGGTCCAACTTCCATTATGGTGTGTGTGGCTCTGCTCACAGGGCTGAAAAGATGGCTCAGAGGTTAAAGGTGCTTGCTTGCAAAGCCTGATGGCCAGAATTTCAGTCCCTTGACACCCACATAAAATCACACAGGAGTTCATATGCAGTGGACAATTTTATTACTCTTAAATGCCTGTATTTTATTTGCATGATGATAAATCCTTAGATAGTTTTTGATCAACATATTTAAACAAAAGTCATTTCTTCTACCAAATGTCTATCCAGTATTACTTAGCTATTATGAATATGTCAATAAGTGTATTATTCATGTGATTCAGAAGTGTTTTAAAGGTTGAGCAAATCTATGATCTAAGTAAACAAAACTTCCAAGAGCATACTTAAATTCCTATGGGAGAAAAAATATCCTATGGGAGAAAAAAAATCAGATAAATTTTAGGAAATTTATTTCCATTGAAATTTCTTTAATGGAATGAGTATTTACGTTCACATTGAATTTAGTAGTTATACATGTTTATCATTTTACATTACTTAGTATATTATCTTGATTGATTTCCAGCCATTTGATGATGTGAGTCAATGAATAGTCTACCAAGCATGTCAGTCAAACTGCACTAGCTAGTATTCAATTCCTGATACATCTTTGCTAACAAAGAAAGCAGTTTCTGCAATAGTTTACATAGTTTTATAATCATCTTAAAGGTAAACCACTGAGGATTTAATATTTTCATTACAAACCACTAACTAGAAAGTCCAACTGCAGTCTCTAGAACATGAAGTTTAAATGTTGCTTAGAATATTGTTATGAAAGAGTGGTCACTCACAAATGGAAAGGTTCTAAAAAATATTCCCATTATACAATGTAGTTTGAATTAAAAATATTTTCATAATTATACCATAATCATAAAAGAAATACAAGTTGAAAATGAGATTTGGGAGATGGCTCAACAGTTAAAGTTGCTTGTTTTCAAAGCCTACTGGCCAAGATTCAATTCCCTAGTACCTATATAAAGCCATATGCACAAAGTGGTGCATACATATGGAGTTCATTTGCACTGGCAAGAGACTATGATGCAATAGCTCCACCCCATTTCTCATATGTGAATAAATCAATAGAATGTTAAAGAAAACTTGTGTGGACTTTTGAGTTATTAGCCTGTTTTTCTTCCTTCATACATTCTTAAAAAATGTAATTTATAATTTATGTGTAGCAATATGTGCATATGTAATTCCCCAGAAGTCTGTTATTTCAATGATATAAACCTGTCAAATGGAGAAATTGTATGGTGGACAATTTTAATTCTACAAGGAAATTTCCATCAGAGCATACGTAGTAAAAAGATGCTACTACTCTTATTGAAAACTTGTTCTGAACCCAACTATATTCTAATTTCATACCATCTGTATCATATTGACAGCTTCTATAGATAATCGTTTGAAGTGACATGTATCCATTTTGAGCTAAGGTGATATAAAGTTATTTACATATTCCCCCAATGACATGCAATTACTATTAATATCATCAGTAACATAACAAAAAGACCTATAATGCAATTTGTTAAAGCCCATTGAGCAATAAAAACTTGATCATAAATCAATGCATCAAAATTCATATACTGTGCAGAAAAATACCACATTATTTGATCTACTTTTCACATCATTTAAATTGTGCAGTCACTGAGATGAACAAAGGCCTTCAAGAGAAAAGAGATTTTATTATGATATAACATGAAGTGACAAATAGGAGATTGAATAAAAACCTAATACAAAAAAAGAATTAAGCCTTTCTTGCACAAAAACCCAAGTAACAAACTCAAAGATTGATTATTTAAAAAATAAACACTTGAATATTTTAAAACCTATATGGAAAATATTCAATTTGTGATATAATGATTTTTAAGAAACTATATAATATTTCATCTACACATATAACATACTATATATTACCAACTACACAAATGCTTAATTAAACAGGTCATGGTGTTAATACAGCAACAAGGTGATTAACTTGGCATGGTCTATTGAAACCTTTAGGGAGTTTCTCCTTTGTCTCTGGTGAAACTTCAAGTCTGAATCAAGCATTTTACACTCACAAATCTAATCTCTGAACTGGATAGATGGTTTAGCAGTTAAGGCACTTGCCTAGAAGGCCTAATGACCTGGATTTGATTCCCCAGTACCCATGTAAAGTCAGATGTGTGGTGCACACATATGGAGTTGTTTTATAGTTGATAGAGGCCCCACTAAAACCATTCCATCTGTCCAACTGTCTGTTCATCTCTCTCTCCTCTCTCCTCTCTCTCTTTCTCCTTGCAAATAAATAAATAAAATATTAATATAAGCAATTCCAATTTCCTATGATTGCTGTCCATATTTTTCTTTCCCCCTTGAATTTGAGCAATTTGACTGTGAATGTCTAGATACTGTTTTCTTGCACAACATGATGGTGTTTTTCTCTCCTATATTTAAAATTCAATGACTTTAATTAAAGTTGTTAATATAGTGGCAAGTATTTTTTCAAATTTTTACCAACTCATTTCTCTTCTTTTTAGTGTATTTAAGCATGCCATACATCTCAAAGATTTAGCTGTTACTACTATAGTTATTATCAATAATGCTTTGTGTTTTTCAGTGTAGTAAAGTCCTATTAATTTATTATCAAATGTATTCATTTTGTGTTTTTGCCATCTTCATTCTGTATACATGAAGAAATATTTGTTTCATGTTTTCTTTTCAGCATGACTACACTAGTTACTTTTGTGTTGTTTTGATCAAGTATCCCTCAAAAACAACTTGGAAAGATGATTCCATTCGAGCTCATGGCTCCTGAGGATAAACCCCTTGGTTAGGTCTGTGATGAAGCACCATGATATGATATTTAAGAAAAGATGCTGTCACCTCACAGTAGACAAAGCTGAGAGATCAGAAACGAAACAAGGCCAGGGAAAGACATAGGCTAGAAGGATATCCTTCCAGTATCCAACTTCCTAGGAATCGACTCCACTTTCTTCAGAGCCACACATTGCAAAAATAAATTAAAATGTTCAATCCATCAATGGACTACTCATTCATGAAGACAGATCCCTCACTGAATAAATTCTCATCATGTGATAATAAGCCCCTTGTATGGACTGTAGGAGACATTTTACACACAAACGATAACAATACTTCACAGTTTTTCTTTTTTTTTATGGGAAGAAGGGATTTATTTCAAGCTTACAGATCCAGGGGGATAGCACATCCATGGCAGAAGAAACTGCTTCCAAATCCAAGCCAAGAGAAAAACCAAACAGTTTGTAAAAATCAAAAGCAGCAGGCTCAAACATGCAGCAAACAGCAGGGAACCAGGCAGAGCTCAGACTTCTCTGCAAACCTTTGGGCTGGACATCAGATCTGCCTCCAAACACACTTTAGAGCTGGACTCCCGGATCCACTCCCAGTGACAACTCCTCCAGCCAGGCAGCTTCATAAAGCACCTGAGTCTATGTGGGGAACACATTCAAACTACTAAAGGTACACAAAATCAATAATCCCTTAGGGAAACTAACCAGAAGAAAGAGATGGAAATTACTGAGGTAACCCAGGCCCAGAAATAAAAAAAAAAATTGCATTTGTTATCTTAACTTTGAATGTTTATATATCTGTAAGTGGATCCAAGAGTGTACATAGGGTATGCAAATAGATAGGAGACCATGAGAAGGGAATAAAATGCCATGAGAAAGGGAGGCAGGTAGGGACAAAAGGAAATGTGCATCATTAAAGCAGACAGGAGGATCTGGTAGGGACAGGGCATAGTGCAAAGATGGATGGGGAGAAGGGAAACAAAAAAACAACTTGTTTTTAAAATATTGTAATGAGGGTCTTGGAGAGATGGCTCAGTGTTTGAGGTGCTTGCCTGCAAGGCGTGAGGGCAGAGTTTGATTCCTTATTTCCCAAGTAAAGCCAGATGGACTGGCTGGTGCATGTGAGGCCCTGGTGCAGCCATTCTCTCTCTCTCTATTTTGTCTCTATCTCTGTTTGCAGATAAGTAAATACAATATTTTAATTTATTTATTGTTAACAACTGTATACATTGTATGAGCAAGTCTAGTGATGGTTCCCATTTCTCTCTTCCCTGTCCCCCAACCTGATGCAGTAGCAAATTATTGTGTGTGTGTGTGTGTGTGTGTGTGTGTGTGTGTGTGTGTGTGTGTGTTTGTGTGTGTGTGTTTGTGTTGTAGTTGATAAGGGGGGAAATATCTCTGGCTATTCTCCCCCACCATGGCCTTTACAATCTTCCCACCCTGTCTTCTGAGAAGTACCTTAGTCATAATAGGTGAGTTTTAGTTATGCTTTATAGTTGACATCTGTCTTGGACTATGTTGGGTATCCTCAGTATCCTTTACATAGGTTATCTGACTTGCTGTGGAGGTAGCTGTTTTGCTTATATTGCTGCTTCCTCAAATGTTTCATTTGGGCTCTATATCATAAGTAAGAGGTGTCAGCTATCATCTCAGATCTTGTTTCTTGAAGGAGAGAAGGCTCACCCTCCCACAATTAGCAGAGTCCAAAAGATACTGCAGAGGAAGCAGTAAGAGTATAGCTCCCAATGCTACGCCAACACCCACATCCATGAAAACTGCATCACTGTGGTGAACTGAGGCATGCCATCCATCCTGTCACATGTTTTATTTTTGCTGTTCTTGTCCCAGTAATTAGCAAGCCCAGCCTCACACTAGGAATGTCATCTCCCCTGTTCTGCAATACTTCTTGGTTCCTTCTGGTTCCTGCTGATGCTTTGGTTTTCACTTGACTCCCCCGGCTGTCTTCAGTGTCTACACAGATAATTGGGACAGTTCTCACTCAACAATGTGGCCTCTTCCTGTCTGTGGTTGGATTACTTCTGTGATTTTGTCTCTAAATGTCCCATTTCTCAGCCATCTGTAGTCTGTATTCCCTGACAAATCTAGACAGTAGCTCTGCTTTCTGTTCCAAAAGCTGCTGACACAATCAACAAAGAGCAAACTCCAATGCTTACAGAATGTGTTCTCCAAGATAAATTACCATCACAATTCTTTCTACTTCTTGAGGGCTGAGGAAAACTTTGAGGTTTCCTCTGGACATTCTTATGGTATGGATAAATGATAAAATTGGAACATATATACATACACACACACATATATATTCAGTCTTCTGTGGTAATCTTGCATCAAGGGTTGTCATCATTTTCAGATAGTTTTATATCCATAAACACTGTTCTCTGCCACTCTGAGAATGTAAGGCTGTGATCTACACTGCATATCAGCGTGTCTTGTCAATCAACATGATTATCACCTGAAAACTTTTTGCTTTCCTTTTTAAGATATTTAAATATGACCTCCATCCTTCTGCCTGTTCTTGGCTGGTCTCCATTGACTTCATGCAATTTCTCTTTGTCATGTTTAGTCCAAAATTCCTAATGTTATATCTTAGAATTATTTTTTCAAATCAGTTTTCTATCATTATTGAAATAACATTAAAATGACTCTCACCTTATCTTTTTAGACCTTATTCATAAAGCAATTATAGGTTCACAACAAAACTGTGAAAATTACTGAGACATCTCATGGAGTTTAATCCTTTATCTACACATAATCTACACATAGAAAACTCCATTGTCATCTACCTCCTCCAAACAGGTACAATAAACCTTCATTATCACATCTTTATGACTCAAAGATTTTATAGTTTACATTAGCTTTGATTCTTTGTGTTGTCCAGTCTATAGGCTTAGACAAATGTCTAATAGCATGTGTCCACCATTATAGTATAATAAAATTTATTTTCACAACTAACCATAAAAATCATTTCTTCTTTCCATTCATCCTTACCTTCTTTACTCCTTTCCTGACAGCCATTGAATTGTTTCTTTTCATTATCTCCTTTGATTTTTTTCTTTTGTCATAAAGTGTAGCTGTGCAGTTGCTTCCTTTTCATATTTGCTTCTACTGCTTCAAATATGATTTTGGGTTTCTTCCATTTTTTATGGCTTTTGTCAGCTTATTTCATTTTAGTGTTAATAGGATTTGATTATATAGATGTATTGCAATTTATTTAACATTAGCCCATAGATCTAAAGTTAGATGTAAAAATCCAGACTCAGGATCAAAAAAAGACACACCAATGGGAGTAAAATAAAATGTTTATTTAGAGGATGTTAAATGATCTAAAATTAGAGTTGAACAATTCTAATAAGTAATAAAAACATTGATGCATAAATTTCATATGCAATTAATATTAATATATTTACAAAAGCTGTTGAAAATTAATTTAGAATATTTGATATTATGTGTATATGTTTGACCTCTATTCATATTCATAAGTATTCAATAATAATTTGTATTCTGTAGTTTATGATCCTAATATTTTACTATATGAATTATTTCTTTCAATCATTATGTCATATTGGTATAATCCTAATAGTTAACAAACAGAAAATTTAGATTTTGAAAACTCCTTGGAAGTGAATTCATCTGCGACACTATCTTATGCATCAACGTTTTATTTTAATAAAACTAGGTATGAGCGGTATACTATATTTTATCTTTGCAATGAATAAATGTGTCCAAGGAAAATATAAAATAATGTTGAATAATACATTTTATGTCATGCTCCAAAAGAAATTGCTGAAGGCAGAGTTCTTCTAACTGTTCCTTCCTCTCTGCATGGTCTCCTTCCCAAAATATGCTTTACTTTTTGTGTTCAGTATTTGCTTTTCAATTATTTTCAACCTTTATTACTTAGTCTTCTAGTTCTTCATAGTTCCATACACCTCAAGACCATGCTTGGTTAAGGGTAAGATATATGTGTGCACTTTTTTTGTCGTTTCTCCCTGTACTTATTACTTAAATTTATTTTATTGCATAGAGAAACACATAGATGTCCATATATAATTAGGTAGGTTTGTTATACTGTGGGATATTTAACTCAGTATGTTAATATCTATTTCCATACACTTTTAGTTATTTTCATATGTCTATATTCTACATTTAAATGTTTATGAATACAATCTTAATTAAAAGAAGAAAAGAAGAAAAAATTTAATAGAGCTCACTGAGCAAAGAGTGATGCATGGGGCAAGTCACTCTCTAACCCTCTGTGATCTATTTTTTCCACTCTTGGTGTGGGTCTACACTGTTTGTAGACAGGAAACAGAAGCAAGGTACAGAAATAGGTTCACTCATAGCTCACTGCTTTCCTTATATGGACATGGTTTTATGTTGTCCATAACAGGGGAAGCTCAGCTTCTGTGATATGCCAAGTCTACCCACAACCTTTTATCTCATTACATACAAAGTTAAATTGTGGTTCACTGCTTATGGGTTTAAGATAGGAAAGTAACTTTAGGCCAAAATCACTGCTCACAGATGTAAATGTAACGCAGGTGTAATTTTATAAACATTCTCCCTTGTAATAAGTTGTCTTTATTCTTAACAATTACTGCTGACATGTTTGAAAATCACACACCTCCCTCTATTTTGTAATTCCGGTCAGCCAATGATAACTTTTATTTACTGAAATAAATGCTTTAAGAATAAAACACTCCAGAAATCTCTTGCCTACAGATGCTTGAATAGCTATCTGCATCTAATTACATGATATCATCATGATGTTACATATACTTTGAAAAATTATGTCATCCATAATGATTGAGGCACATATTTCAATTCTCAGACTCCATAATGGTAGTATCTTTAGCAGGTCATTCAAAAGGCAATCATAGAAAGACATTAGAAACCTAGGGCATGGCTCTGGTAGCAAACACTCCCTTTCCCTAACAGCGCAACTAGCAACCTGTTGGCAGCTTGAGACTCCCATTTGCATCCAGGTGCACTTACAGGTCACTTCAAATAATGGAGTTAATCTTTCTTACCATTAGTAATCACGGTGTCAGTAACACCTATTTTGAGCTTTGATTTCTATTCAGATATGTATGGGATAGGGATAAAGGACCATATGGCCTGAACTGGCTTGGGGTAAGTCAAACAGTGTCTTCTGAGTGAAATTTTAGCGACAACTACGATTCATCATCTTAAACACATGCATTATTTGAGTGCACATGACTGCATTGATACAGTATGGAAAATAGACATCAAACACCATGAGAAATAGTGAAAAAGTTATGGAAATCAACTTTGTCAATCAAAACAGGGAACCACCCAAATATTGCACCTTCTTTCTCCAAGACCCAATAAATAGAAGCCTGCTCTTCACTGTCTCAATCAAGGAATCCATTTGCTCTCTTGCTAGGTGTCAATCCCCTATCATTCTACCCATCACACCACTGGTTTACTCTGTAACAGAACGTCTTATCAGTTAACTTTTGGTGTGCACTTTTTCCAAATCTTTGACTAAGATAACAAGAGCATGGAAACATCCAAACTGGCAAACAGGGAACTTGAGTAACACAACTCTTGCTTTTCTTTTTTCTGAGAGCGAAAGCAAGGGAAAGACAGAGAGAAGGAAGAGAGAGAGAGAGAGAGAGAGAGAGAGAGAGAGAGAGAGAGAGAGAGAGAGGAGCATGAGCATGTGCCAGGGCCTCTTGCCACTACAAATATACTCCTGTTGCTTGTGCTATTTTGTGGGTTGGGCTTTATGTGGGTACTGAGAAATTTAACCCTTAACCACAGGATATGCACTAGCCACTGAGTAATCTCACAAGCCTAAGAACCTTTTCACTTTCTTACTGAACCTAACTAACCATAAGATTCATTATGATAAGCACTGCTTATTTGAAGAAGTTTAAATGTAATGAAGTAAATATGGCATTTTTATGTTTTGTCAATGTCAGTGAGGAAGATCAGCTTTGAGGTCATACTCTTGATAACCGACCCCTCTCACGACCACCTTGTCCTTTCCCACATCTGCACAGCAGATTAGAAAGCTTGGGAGAACCTTCCTCTGACACCAATAGTCAAGAAATCCACCCCAAAAACTTAAAATAAACCCCTCCTTACTCTCTAAATCTATTTTGTTCCTATTTTGTACTGTTCTTGTTATGTGAGTAATAAACCTTTTTATAGCCTTGGCATGGGACAAAGCACTCATGAAATCAAGGACATATCCTGACTCTGTAAGTGGCTGCATTTCTGCTATCTTGTAGGCTTCCTTTATGTAAAGAAATTATTTCACATCCGAATTGGAAAAAGAAAATATTTATTAAGGTGGTTCTTAAATGAGGGCACCAAATCTCAAACCATTCTTTTTAAGCAAACAATTCAGTGTTCTTAGATTTAAATTCAATTAAATCTCCAATTTGCAATTAAGTTCACTTAGAAAGTATAGTAGAAAAGTGGACGAGATTTCTTTATCAAGGTGAAAGGTTCAAGTTTATATTGCAGCACTATTGTTCACATTGAGTAATGGGATGTTTGGTGCATGCTATGCTCAGTGTCTGCTATTCTGTTAAACTAGTCAGATCCAAACTCAGAAGCACAATACAATGCATGCTTATTTGTCTCCATGTTTCACTTTCTGTTAGGTGTCTGGATATATCAACATGAAGACTGGGAGCTTCATGTTACCAGGATATCTTTCTCCAACCTCCTCTTGGATCTGTGTTACAGTGATCTGTCAAGGAAATCAGACAAAAGTACATTGAAGACAGACACTGTTTGTACACATTAACATGAATAATACCAAGGATGAGAGGGGACAGTGGTAAGAGAGAGGGAGCATTATGAAAGAAAACACTCTCACAGGCTGAGAGTTATCATAGCCAGCAAGATCACTGTGATGACCCGTATGTGTAGGTAGGCTATATGTTACAGTTACCTTTGCATTGCTGGTACAAAGCACCTGGCCAAAAGCAGATTGTGGGAGGGAATAGTTTATTTTGTTTTATAGACTCAAGGAAAAACTCCATGGTGGCAGGGAAGATGATGACATTAGGAGAGGCTGGACATCATCTCCTGGCCAGCATCTGGTAAACGAAATTAGCAGTAGACTATGCTGAACACTGGTAAGGGGACACTGGCTGTAGAACCCTTAAGCATGCCTCTAACAACACAATGCTCTAATTCCAGAATTGCCATCAGCTTGGGATCAAGCATTTGGAACACATGAGTTATAGGGAACACCTAATTCAAACCACCACAGTATATTATTTCTTAAAGTTTCCTAGACAACTTTCCTGAGGGCTTTTCTCTTTTATAGGTGATTGACAGGCCCATGTGGATTAACTCTTACAGGAAGGGACAACATGCTTTAGTTCCTTCCCAAAGATAGTCTTGCTGGATTGTCTTCTAATCAGTATTTTGTGCATCATAGAATGATATTTCTCCCCTCAGGGCCTGAGGTAAAACTCAGATTTCAGTAATCAAACTCTGTAGTTTCAGTTCCTGGTTTGACAAGCTACAGATTATGAAGGAATGATCCACCCTCAACAATCTCCAGGCCTGCTAATTTCTGACCACTTGTCTAACAACTCCTTATAGCTTTCCATCCCATAGCATCAGCTTCCTTAGATTTACTAACACAGTGATCTCAAGAGAGAGAAAGAAATTCTTGTAGGCACCAGATTCTCATGGCTTGGATAAAATGTTCTAGTCAGAAGCAGTTTATGGGAGGAAAGGGTTTATTATAGGCTTTCAGTGTCTAGGGGAAGATTCATCAGGGCAAAGCAGAGCTTGATATCACATCTTGTACATTAGCTGGAAAGTAGCAGCAAGAGTGAGTTCACTCTGGCAAAGTTGGCTTGGGCTATAACAGCCCAAAGCCTGCCCCTAGCAAAATACTTCTCCCAGTGGGATTCTACTCCATAATTCACTTACAAATGAGAATGAGGCATTATCACAAATATTTGAGGCTATGAAGCCATTTCTCATTCAAACTACTATAGAGATAAGAAGATGGAAAGACAGTTTAGTGGGAAAAAGTATTTTTGCTACATAACCATGAAAACTAGAGTTCAGATCCTCAGCACCCATGAAATGCCAGAAATGTAGTGGTGTAGGCATCCATAATACCAACTCATCTAAGAAAATGGGAGGCAGAGCAAGATAGACCTGATGCTTTGGGCTAGGAAGTCTACTGTTCACAGTAGCAAACAAAAAGAGAGGCCAGGTTTCAGATGAGGTGGACGATTAAAATTGACATCCTAGGTTGTCCTCTGATCTCCATGCACATACAGTGGCATACATGCATAACCCCCAACACACACACAAACACACACACATACACACACACACACACACACACACACACACACACACACACACACACACCCAAAGGGAGTTAATTATGCAGGCAATTTGATCCACAAATACAACACCATAGTTTCCCCATGTTTCAAAATAAATTAAGAAACATCAATTGGTAAAATAAAATGAATTTATTTATAGTTTTGATAAACCATGGTGAGAAAGAAATCTAATTTCCTTTCTACCATGCCTGCAGCCATTTTAGCATTTATAGAGTCATGAAACAAACGCTAGAGTGTGTAAATTTAAGAATTTTACAGGTCAATCAGTTATTTCCTAGGGGAAGAGAACCTGGGCTCCAGGTAGTATCTATTCTTTGTTACAAAGGCAAGTTTTAATCAATTTTAATTCTAAACTAAGACAATATTCAACATTAAATATTCTTCATATTGAAAGAGAGGAAAGCCAGACTCTGAGGATGGTAAAATTCCTATCCATCCAGTGACTGGAAGAGTTCTTTGTCATTTCAGTCCTTTGTTAGGTGGAGAGCAGAGCCTCCTGTGTATAAAATGTGATGTCAGGGGAATGGAGGTAGGGAGAGGAGACAAAAGATGATAAACTGGTGAGAATGACACCAATTTATAATATGTTCATATATTAAAGTTTCTAATGATAATAAGCATTGGACTGGAGAGATTGCTCATTAGTTATTCAATTACTTGCAAAGCCAGAAAGCCTGGGTTTGATTCCCAGTACCCACTTAAAACCCCATTCACAAAAAGTGAGTGTTTGGAGTTTGCTTGCAGTAGCACTAGGCCTCAGTGTGCCTATTCTCATTCTCTTTTTCCCTCCTCAAATAAATAAATTATTTTTTAAAAATAAATATTATTAATAATAATAATAATAAAACATCTCCTCTTCCACCAGAGCTACAATCATAGGGTTACAGTTTAATTAAAGCACATGATTTCTTGTGAGCCTCTGCACAAGCACACTATAATTTTTGAGCAGTTTTACTATTAATTTTCATATACAACCACTCCACAGCCTACACATGGAAAATGAGTTTGGCTTTATACCAATCTTTTAATAAGGATTTACAACATCAATTGTGGATACAGAAAGTAAAGAATTGGAACCAACTCTCATTAATATTACAAATATACAAATAACTAGGAATAAATATCTCTTATGCCTTGCCCCAAATCTAATGAAGAACAGTGCATTGTGAACTGTGAAATAAAAAACTGACTTGCCTGGAGCCCCTGCTGAGATGCAATGCAGTATTTGGATCAGGGCATGAAGTCCCTGATTGGCCAGTGAAGCCACTGGAAGGTGGGTGGATCGTGATTTGCAATGGAGACCCAAAGATGTTTTGGACAAACCAGGACTGTGCAAGGGTTACCATGGAGCACTGTTGGCTTGGGATGGAAGTTTTTCCAGCTACTCGGCTAAGCTGGAGGGACAAAATTGAAAAATCCAGAGACTGACAGTCACTGGTTGTGCTGTGGTACTTGAACTGTAGATGTGGATGTTTGCTGATGTTTGTTTAGTTTGCATTGGCCCAGTCTT
>PVHP010007539.1:19782-56604 GCA_004024765.1 Zapus hudsonius
AAGTTGATAAAGACTGTGGGATCTTTAAAGTTGGACTAAACATAATATATATATATATATATATATAATAAATATATATGTAATTATAATATATATATATATATATATATATATATATATATATATATATATATATATATATATATTTCTTCTGTGGGCCAGGGGTGGATTGTGGTAGTTTTGAATAGATGTCCCCCAAAAGAATCAAAGGTTTATTATAATTATGGATTGTCTCCAGCTCTCTGGCTAGAGGGGAGGTATCACTTTGGCCTGGTCTCCTGGGGTCTAGCCCTGAGGTATTTCAAATTTGATGCAAAATTCTAGGGATACGTATGGAAAACAGCAGCCTGAACCCAAGTCTGGCAATTCTGCCATTTTGTGAGTTACAGTGTTACAGTTGCTGGCTGGCTCTGGAGGTGTTGGGCCTTTGTCTGCTTGGATCTGTGAAAGGGGGGCCACCTTTCCTTAACTTCCCCTGTATCTGTTAGTTTCATAAATAATTTCCTCCCCCCAAAAAAAGAAACGGACATGCAAAATTTAGTTATCAGTTGTCACTGAAAATAAAAATTATCTCTAGATGAGAGTAAGACTTCTCATCGCTAAGTATACAGCATACAGATATATAAAAATGAACATTTTTGTAAAACAAGACAGTTACAATCATCTGATTTTTGACAAAATGGACAAAAAACATTCACTGCAGAAAAACAGCTTCTTTAACAAATGGTGCTGACAAAACTGGATGCATATATGTAGAAGGATGAAAGTTGATCCTTATATCTCTCCATGCACAAGAATCAAGTCCAAATGGACCAAAGACCTCTATATCAGACCTGAAACTCCGAAAATGCTAGAGAAAACAGTAGGGAAACACTTCAACATATTGGCCTAGGAGAGAACTTTCTGTACAAAACCCCAGTTGCTCAGGAAGTAAAATCGTAATCAACAATTGTGAACTCTCAAAATTAAAAAGCTTTTGTACAGCAAAAGATACTATGAACAAAGCTAAGAGGCAACCTATCCATTGAGAGAAAATCTTTGCTAGCTGTATAGCTGACAGAGGATTACTATCCAGGATCTATTAAGAACTAAGAAAAATAAATAATAAAAAATCAAGCAACCCAATCCAAAAATATGGGATACAGAACTGAACAGAGAGCTCTCTAAAGAAGAACTACAAATAGGCTACAAACATCTAAAATCATGTTCTACCTCCTTAAGAATCAGGAAAATGAAATTAAATCTCCTCTGAGATTCCATCTCACTTGTGTCAGAATGGCTACCATTGGGGACAGGGAGGAGGGAATCTAGGATACCAACATAATATTTACTAATACAATGTATCTAATTTTGGACAATAACACTATTCGTGTTTTTAAAAAAGGAAAACAAATGACAATAAATGTTGGAAAGGATGCATAAAAATATGAACCCTTCTCCATTGCTGGTGGGAATGTAAGCTGGTTCAGCCTTTGTGAAAAGCGTTGTGGAGGTTCCTAAGGCTGAACATAGATTTATCGTATGATCAGCTATACCACTCCTTGGCATATATCCTATTGACACTAGAGATATTTGTTCTTCCATGGTTTTTGTGGCTCTATTTACAATAGCTAGGAAATGGAACCATCCTAGTTGTCCCTCAACTGGTGAGTGGATAATGAAGATATGGGTCATTTATACAATGGAGTACTATTCAGCTATAAATAAAAAACAAAATCATAAAATTTGCAGGGAAATGGATTTTATTAGTCAAGGTTCTCTAGAGGAAAGAGAGTTGAGAGAATGGATTATAGTAAGAGGGACTTATTGGGGTAGCTTACGACAGTCCAACAATAGCAATATGCAGGCCCACTGGTGAAGGAACCAGTAGCTGTTCAGTCCACGTGGCTGGATGTCTCAGCAGTCCCAATCCAGCCCAGAAGGCCTGTTGGCTCCCTGGGGAGTGGCTGCTCTTCAGTCCACAATGTGAGGCCAAGGAAACTGGGTTCTGATGTCCAGGAAGGGTGGGAGAGCAGGATGCGAGTTCAAGTCTCAAACCAGCACCAGCAGTCAGGGAGGAAGGAAGAAGAAGGAAGTTTTCCTTCCCCCCAAGCTTTCTTGTATCCAGTCTCTTCTGGAAGGCCCACCACTTGGGGCAAGGGCAACTCAAAAGGAGGAACCTCCTCCTTTTTCAATCCTTTCTGCAGGCAAGCTCAGAGACCTGCCCAAGATTACTGTAGATTATTAAACAAGGCAAGTTGACAATAAACTTAACCATCACATGGATGGATCTGGAAAGGATCATAGTGAAGCAACTCAGGCCCTGAAATCCAAAGGGAGTATGTTTTCCCTCATATAATGGCACAGCCAATAACCATAGATTGTTACTAGAAAAACTTCAGTGCCAAGGATGGGATAGCTTCCAGTGAGTTTTTGGCTAGGGAGGTTTCTTAGATCCCCAAAACATTATATGCTATTGTCAAGGTTCTTGGTTGCCCACTGGAATGAGATGGGAAAACCCTATTGCTGAAAACCACATATGCTTGGGCTTCAGGTCACTGATAAATCAAGCTGGAGCTGAGCTGGAAACCTCTTCCCTGTTAACCAGCTGACAGAAAGCTAGTAAAAGCTATGACTGGATGCAGCCCTATGGGAGACAGAAGTCATCAATGATGGTGAACAACAGTGGATTTTGCAAAGCCAGAACAAATGTGCCAACTGGGCAATAGTGGCATGTCTATTGTGGGGAAAACCAATTGCTCTCTAACTGGGCTGGAGGCCCACTCCATGGGAGGGAATGCATGCCTGGTACTAATGACCTAGTAAAAATCCTAGAGTGGGCCTTAAGGGAGCCTTAAGGGAGTAACACCAGCTGTTTTCTGGCTAAACTCCCTGTTGTAGTCTGCCATACACCACTGGGATGAATCTCCAAACCAAGCCCAGGAATGGGATGAAAGGATTTATTAAAGCTACAGATCCAGGGGAAGTTCCATAATGGCAAAGAGACAGGCCCCCTTTTACAGGTCCAAGCAGAGAGAGAAACCCATCACCAGCAATAACACCTGGCAGGGGTGAAAGGAGAGAAATTCCCTTCCCCTAAATATAGCCTTAGGGCAAGGTCTCACAACCCTTTCCCAGACTTGTTGGCTACCCGAGTCAATGAAATTTCCTTCCTGCAGCACTCACAGAGGAAAGGATGTTCATTTCTAGCTTCTCTGAGCTCCTTTACATCATGCCTCCTACTGAGAGGTGTCTTCCTGTAAACATCCTCAGAGACCCTCCCTAGATAAACCTAACACTCTCCTATACAAGTAGGTCTTTTCAAATGAGCATACCCATATGATAATGCTACTCTCACTCTTGCCTAAGGAAACTTCTCTTTTTTAGATGGTGGGATAACATAAAAGGCACCACTGGACAGTGGAGTGTAAACTCATGTGTTCTGAATGCTTGACCCCAAGGTGATGGCAATTTGGGTATTGGAGGTTTGTGGAGGAGGTTGGCTTATAGGTGTTATAGATTGTGCAGTGCTCAGCACTGGGACATCTCAATCACACTTCCTGAGGCTCAGGGTCTGCTGTGGAAGAGGTTGTGGGAATATTGTAAGAGCCAAAGGAAGGGTAGGACTGCTTAAAATGCATTCTTCCAGACACAAAATGACCTGGATATTCATGACTTCTCAGTGCCTAATAATGCCTAGACATTATGGGAGGAAAAGATGATACTAAAACAAATCATAAACTAATTGAGAGGGGGAAGAGATATAGGGGAGGGTGGGTAGGGAATCATAATGGATTATGATCTATGAATATGGAGGCTATCAATAAAAATTTTAAAATTAAAAAAATTTTTTTTTTACAAGGTGAAATTGAAAGAGGGAAATGACCTAAAAGAATGGGACTGAATTAACAAAGCATGCTGAGAAGGTGTACTTAGTCCCAATCCATTAATTTAGAGGTGTCAAGTGCTTGCAGGTGGAATCTGCATTAGCTTTGGAGTGTAATAGTGTACATCTCTAGCAAAATTGCTGCCTTGTTCTGGCATTGTAGTTCAGGACTGCCAGATGGCCAGCACATGCGGTACAGGGTTACTCTGCACCCGTTTCTCCCGCCAATGTCTGTTTCTCCCTTTTGTTGAAGTTGATTTTGTACAGGTGTCCTGTTTATTCTCCTGGAAATCCATCCATTTCCCCAGTGGTTTTCAACTGCCTAGGTGCAATAACAGCTGAAAAACAACAATTAATATGTTATTTCCCACCATTTCATATTGCCCCATGCGATTTTTCCTACTTAGAATAACTTCCTTTCTCTATCCATTTGAATAATTCTTATTTGTGCTTAAAATTTAGCTCGCGTTTTATTACCAGCGAGAAAAACAATTTTACCTGTGTTATGTCTGATACTCTGATAATATATTCTCAGAGTTTCCTGTGTGAACTTCTGTTCACACATTGATCACAGATGCTGATTTATATAATATTTTCCACACTGAAAATAAATCCTCAAGGCAAAGACTTTGGGGCAGAGGCAGTGCTAGTCATATTTAATGAATAGGAATCATTATTTAATTAAAAATAATATAAATGATCAATTTATATTTATTTAAATAAATTGTTTGGAGTTTATTTTAATGACTACAAATTCCTAAATATTTTTTGAGTCAAAAAAGATGTTTGCAGATCAAGCCATAGATTAGTCTTCATTAAATTATAGTAATTTCATTAGCCATAACCAATTCTAATGATGAAAAACCTTATGTAAATTGAGTACACAACACATAATGTAAATCCAGTTACATAAAGTCACCATTTAATGCAGCTTCTCCATTAAAAATACAGCAAACACATATTTACTAGGTTTAATTTTATCAAGAAGAAGATAGTGATTTAAAAGATCATTCAAAAGTAGTTTAACCTAACTCTAAATACATTGTCAGTTTTGGGGTTCAATATTTAGGTCAAACCGGGTTTGTTTGACTTACCCAGAAATTGATGAATATGCATAATAAAGGAAACTTTGTCAATAAAATTTTTACTGCTCTTCTTTACTCCCCATCTGTCTGTTGCTTTCTCTCTGTTTATATATATATATATATATATATATATATATATATATATATATATATATATATATATATATATATATATATATAATATGTATGTGTTTGTGTGTATAATGCATAAATCTGTAGAAGATTAGAAACAACATATCAGAACATGATGAAAGTCTTGTAAACCTGTACCTTTTCAAATATTCTTTTCCTTTTTTTTTTTTTTGTTTTTTTGAGGTAGGGACTCCCTCTAGCCCAAACTGACTTGGAATTCACTATGTAGTCTCAGAGTGACCTCAAACTCATGGTGATCCTCCTACCTCTACCTCCCAAGTGGTAACTAAAGTTTGCATAAAATGTAAAAAGAAAGCAAGTAAAAGCCATGTTTCCTTTTATCAGTAGTGTAAAGTAACAATTTTAAGTCTGTATATTTTGATCACATATAAATTGTGAAGCAGAAAATATCAATTTACTTATGGAAGATTCAATGCTTAGTCTCCAAATATTTTATGCATAATATTTTATGCTAAATATATTACATTTAGCATGAAATAAGAATTATTGGTTTATTATTAGTAATAAGTAGCAAAATTGTATGGACAAATCATGAATTGCTACCATCGTTTCCTCCTCCCTGTCCTGTGGGGTTGTGGGTTGTGGGATCTGAGAGCAGCAGGTTTTCTTTGTTTTGTTTTGCTTTATACCCTACTTTAAATTGTCAAACAGATCAATGAAATAATTTAATTTTATATTGTTTTGTTGTGTTAATTTTATATAGGTTCTAGGGCTAAATCTGCTAGTTCATTATTCTTATTTGCTATATCTAATGTTTCTAGTCTCACTGATTACATTTTCAACTATATTCACCCTTTAGAAAGAACAAATTTTAGCTTCAATGAGCTAAATGTCTTATTGTAATCAAGCCTGTTTTATTTATATTGTTTGTGTGTGCATATATTGTGTGTGGGTGTGCAGTGTGGTGTATATATGGTGTTTGCAATGTATGCATAAGCAGACATGACACAATGCCTGAGTTCTCACCTGTGGCAGGTGGAGGAGAGAATAAGGTGTTCCCCTCCATTATTCATCCTTTTATATTTTCCTTGTGACAGAGTCCTTTACTGATTCTAAGGCTTGCTGTTTGTGACCTCCAATGATTCTCATGTCTCTGCTCCCCACAGGATTTGAGTCAAGGAAGCTTTCGGCTATGCTAGCTGTTTATGCAGGTCCTGGAGATTCAAAGTCAAGCAATACAAACACTCTCAGGCACTTGTGTTTGTGTAAGCAGCTCACTTCACCACTGATCCATCAATCCAGCTCATGTCTACTAATTCTAATGCTAACTTAATCTGAGTCAGTTTTGTTTGTAAATCTTCTCTTCATTACTATTCTTATTTCCTTGCTTTCTTGCATGTCTGGCAAATTTCTATTGCACAATGCATTGTGATTTCTACTTCTTGAAATGTGTTTGCAAGTTACTGGAGAACATTTTAATCCTTTTAGAATTTATCTTTCTCGTCTGTTGGATTGGATTGGAGCTATTTTTTTATTCTATTGCAGAAGAAAAGCCTCTACTGTATCAATGTCCCATAGAATCTGAATTATATCCTACTCTCCTAATAGAACACATTCTTTTGAGATCATGAAAGCCCTGACCACTTTTGTCACACTCTTCAAATGTTTTTGGAGCCATGGGTGGTTTCCTGATGCTTCATGTTTCAGTCAGTATTTTGCTAAGTCGTGGAGGCAATTTTTCTGAAGATGTGTAAAGTCATTTGTTTACAGATGTCCCCTCCCCACTACCAAGTCTCATAAGCTCTAGCTCCCAATGCATTGTATCCAGCTCCAAGGTGTTGGCAAGAATATCCAATAAGACTCTGTTTATGAGAGGAAAGGTTTATTTCAGTTTACAAATACTGGGGAAACTCCATCAATGGCAGATGAAGCTGCTTACTTCACACAGCCAAGCAGGCATAAATAATTACAGCAAGCAAATACCAACACCATCAAGTGAAAAACTGACAGAACCCAAACTGCTCTCTCCATACCTTTGAGCAGGAATCAAGATGTACCTCCAACACACCAAAGGCCTGAGCCTCCCAGATATGCCTAAATGACAATTCTTTCAGCAGGCTTATGGAGACTTAAGCAGGATTCTTGACCTTAATCAAAAATACCTGAGGCTATTAGGGACATACATTTATAATCATGCTACCACACTGAGCCCCTGGACCCCATAGACTCTTGACCATCTTACAAGGAACATTACAATTAGGCCAATTTCAAAGGTCCCCATAGTCTTTATCAACTTTCACAATGTTCAAAAGCCCCAAGTTTTACTTGAGATATAAAATAGATTCATAATTGCAAGTCCTATAAAATCAAAACAATTACATACTTCCAACACATAAGGACACAGAGTAAACATTCCCATTTCATAAAGGCATAACTAGGAGAGACTGGACCAATGCAAAATCAATAACCATCAGGTAACTTTCAAACATCTATGGTTCAATTCCAACATATGTAACGAGTAATGACAGTCTCTTAATTTCTATTTCCACCCTTCCAGCTCTGCTGAGTAGCCATGAGAAAACTTTTATCTTGAGCCAATAACATTACATGGTGACCTTTACATAGTCCTTGCCTATTTAATACATCTTTAGTCTCCACTGCAAACTATGGTCCCTCACAACTCCAATATTGGCCTATCCACCTTTAACACAGGGACATCAACTTGCATAATGCAGCAACTCAGTACCTGCTTCTGATTCATCTTCAGACAGAGGCCTCACTGGCCTTTTACACAAAAGCATTACTCTACTTCACATGTCACATCTCAGTAGCAGCTGCTGGAACCATGTATACTTTATGACACAATTCCATGAATTTTTCAGGCTTCCAAAATCATTATCAGGTGTGCATTGACACAGCCAATTTGTTAATCCAAAAAGGAAATAATTATTGAACATGAGCCTTCAGAATTCTTCCTTTTAGTCATCTCCTACTTGTGCAGTCTTCCCCAGGTGGACTTCCTCAGGAATCATTTTAAATTATAGATCTTTTAGTTGTATGGTTCCCACCAAGCATATCTGTCTATTACTTTTAAAAGTATTCTTAGAGCTTGGGCAGAAGAAAGCAGAGAGCATTTATGACAGTAACTCAACAATGATCTCTGGAGAAAGAAGAGACCACTGATACAAAATTCAGAAGGTTGCCATGAGAATTCTGAACACGTTACTTTAGGGGAGAGATGAACAGTTCAAGAATTGATCACTTGTGTAATATCGGCACAAAACCTAGGGGGGTGGGCAATGGCTTTCAAATTGGCTAAGAGACCCATTCAGTGACAAAGAACCCTTAACTGGAATTGGGATCCAGGGCAAAATCATATGGAGACCAAAAACTTGGGCTCCAAGGGGAAATTCCCACTACCAGACAACTACAGAAAGGCTACACCAAATAGAATCTTGCCAAATTAGCAATGTGTGTCTCATTTAACCTATACTGATCTCACTGTCTGATAAAGATCTCTTTGTGTTTTTTGGAAGAAAGTGAGAGAGCCGTGGTCAATCCAACTCCACCAACAAGCCATAGGATGATGGCTGACAACCTGGCAAAAGAAGAACCACTCTGAGCCTATTGTGTAGGCCCCAAATGAAACCTATGAGAGAATGACATGATAAATATAAGACATATCATCACAGTGAGTCAGTTAAACCAGGATAGGTTAATGAGAGACACCAACACAACTAAATACAAACCAAAGCAGAATTCCAGAGACACTTAAGATCTCAACAATAAAACAGACTTAAAAGTCACCCACCAAGACTCAAGGAACCGAGCAGAAAAGGGGGTGGAAAGATTGTAAGAGCCATGGTTGGAAAGAATATCCAGAGTCATTGTCACCCTCAGCACAATACACAAAGGGGATACCTGGCTACCTCCTGTGCTATTTATAACCCCCTACCCCATGGACTGATGAAGTACACCCATCAGGAGGATCCCCAGTGGGTGGGGGAAAGGGAGGAGAGTAATGGGCTACCATCATAAGATTTGCTCCTACAATGTATGTAATTATGGATGATAGAGACAAAAAATAAGAAGGTCTCTGTTCTCTCTCCTTTCCAGTTGAAAGTTCTTAAGTCAAGCCTTGAATGTCTACAATTTTCTCTGCATTTAGCATTTACAAACTTTCATGAGAATGATCCTCCAAAATTGGCTTACCACGCTGTAAGACTTCTGTTGTCTTACGTATGTTTCCCTGCCACAATCATCCAGAGCAAAAGTTCCAAGAAGCAAAAATCCACATGGTCAGATTCATCAACAGCAACACAGCATTCCTGCAACCATTAACTGGAACACATTCTTTTTAGCCCATGAAAAAACTGAAAAAAAAAGCACTTTTATCACATTTTTCTCAAAAATAATTAATTATTTATTTATTGTTTGTTTGTTTGCAGCTTTAGGTAGTGTAGAGATGCTTCTACTTCAGTCTGTATTCTGCTGATTTCAACTTCTCAAAGATATGTGAATTTGTTTCTGTTTATAGCTGTCTTCTCCTTACTACTGTGCACTGCAAGCTCTTCCTTGGGTTCCCTTGACTCCCATTTATGACTCTTCATTAAAGAAATTTACCATAAGCTTTCTAGGTTTCCCATCTTAAGCCCAAAAATAGTCAGCAGCAAGTTGAATAAATAAATAAAATGCTCATGTGTTTCCAGTCTCAGAGATTACTGTTCTTTTCTAACCTCAAGTATAGCAGTTTAAAAAACTGTTTTCAATGCATTTTATAAAGTATATTTTCTAAAAGGCAATAGTTGTTTCATATGAGAGTAGAAATTCTGTTTTTTTTTTCCCTGTGGGTGACAATGGGTCATAAGACAAGAGAAGAGACATAAGCATTAAAAAAATGAAATATGTGTGGTAGGTAGCACTCACTTAATAATTCCAGCTACTGATAAGGCTGAGTTAAAGAAGGGGGAGGAGATGTTAAGTTCAGGAGTTAGAGGTCAGGACTCTCTCTCTGTCTCTCTCTCTCTTTCTCTCTCTCACACACACAAATAGGAAATACAAAATAGCAAGAGATGATTTTTTGGCACTAACAATCAGCTTGAGGTTTATGCTCCAGAGTTTAAATGGAGATTGTATCATTGCACTATCATATTTTTAAACTTAGTTTCACAGAGTCAAAGCAAATTCTACAAAGTTATCATTTTGTTGATATTAGAGAGAAGTAAATGAAATATTTAAAGGGAAATGAAATACTTAAAATGAAATATTTAAAAGTGTTAAAGGGAATAATTTTATATTAACATTAACCAAAACATTTTTCAATGTTAATGAGGAAATTTAGAAAATCAGACATTTGATATACTACAATATTCATGGCAAGATTAATGGATTTTTTTCTTTGGGAAGCCCCAAACAAAATTAGTGTATGAACTGAAATGATCTTAAGGATAGAAAATGCAAATTCAAGGGTTTCATAAAGTCAGCTTTCAGAGTAGGCTACGGAACAAAGTGCATAAAGAATGAAGAGAGGAGTGAGCATGGCAGGAGGGAGTGTGAAAGTAGGTGATATTTTACGACACTGAGCGTGTGCCAGGGAAACAGGAGAAAACTGCAGCAATGAACACCAGCGGAGCTCTGCTATTGCACGAATCAATTTCAGAGAATTTTAGGGAGGACAGCAAAAACAACAGAATGATATCATAAGTATCTACTCTCCCCACACCTTGAATCCTAGTTTCCACCTTAGACCCAGGGATTTGCATGTACATACCTGGGGGGAAACAGAGAGAAAGCTATGAAGTAAGCAGTATCCTCAGAGAGCCAGATTCCATTGGAGGAAGAAAGCCAAAGATGTATTTGGAAAATCAATTGAAGGGTTAAAGTGCTTTTCTGATAATGAGAGGTGAACACCCAAAGGCACAATGGACAAGTGACAGG
Source organism: Zapus hudsonius (assembly GCA_004024765.1). Lineage (NCBI taxonomy): Eukaryota > Metazoa > Chordata > Mammalia > Rodentia > Dipodidae > Zapus > Zapus hudsonius. The sequence goes on from PVHP010007539.1 coordinate 30,763, forward strand.
AGTTGGGAAATGCAGAAAAAGGAAAACTGAATAGGAAATGTGAGGAGTGCACGTCTGTGAGTGCTCAAGACAGAGTATTGATCTGCGGCACACACCAACTGCAGAGTTGCAGTCACCACAGAGGGCCAAGTGGTTTTGGAGCATAGCTGTTCTCTTTTCAGCAAGTTGATATCCTCCTTCAGGGAAATAGCTGATGATTTGCCTCTGGGTCTTGGTGGAGACCAAGCACATACCACATAACACCAAAGCTACTGTGTGACTTGAATATTTTGGTATTTTTTGCATTTTGTTCCATTAAGGCATGAGAATGCACATCTCCAGGTGCTTACAGATTGGATTAGAAGACCACTGTAAAGACTCCATCAGTGAATAACCTCTAAAAGCTGTCACTGAGAGGATGCAAAGGGACTATGTACACTATCAGCAAGATTGCTTGAGACAGTTTCAAATCGATTATCATGGATAATCAAGCAACCATCTCAGGGACCTCTCACCCTCTAAATCAAACACACATACATGCATGCTCATTAAATGAATAGAAGAAAAAGGAATGACCCTTGTTTGCTGAAGATTTGGGAGTACTGCTTCAGAAACAATACAGATAATTTTCTAATATATCCAACCAACCAGAAAACATAGCAATGGACTAAACATTAGAAAGGAATCTGAGAGGGAAAAAAAGTCTTATTGTATGTGAGGAAAAAATAATTGTAGAAAACAATTACTTAGTTTCAGCATTACCTAGGATACAGCTCAACTTCTTGCCACATAATAGTAAATAACACACATATAATACACACATATGTGTGTCTATGTGTGTGTGTGTCATTGACTATTATATATAATTTGCCCTCATCAATTGTTTACTGAATTCATTGTATAATATAACACTTTTGGTAACAGTAAATTTCACCCAAGTATCAGAACTGAGATGAGACAGGACAGGCAGAATCAGTAGTAGAACAAGGGATGTGGTAGCAACACAAGTAAATATGGATATTCAATAGCCTTTGAGATACTGAATCAGATATCCCTTCTGAAGAGGCATGAATAAAATTTTCAGTTTTTTTAATTCAAGACAAATGAAAAACTAGAAAATGAAAGATGAGCATGTATACAGTTGCTTAGCTAAACTTTACTAATTTTTAAATAAGTATCATCTCAGTTCTTTTGATATACTGAGGAAATGCCTTACCAGGTAAGTTGTGGATAGGTAGAGGTTTCGATTTTTCTTCAGAATCTTCAAAGTTATACTGCCTTACTTCAAGATGAGTTATAAGATGATCAAACACTTTCCCTTCCCTCAAAACTTCCTGGACATTAAAGGCACACCTAAGGAAAAATAAATAAATGAACGAACTTGAATAGTTGCTAATAGAAACTTTGAAAACCATAACACCAACATAAAAAAGAATGAAAAGTATAAACAGAAAATTAAAGAAATGTGAGATAATTATATGTGCAAAAAGCTGAATCTTTAACAAACTATTTAGTTGATTATTTCTCCTGTAACATTTATTTTTTAAATAAATTAGTAGCACCTTTTCATGAAAAAAAATAGTAGGCTAATTGATTTAATGTTTAACCATGAAGACCTGGTCTTTGAATTGAAAAGATTCATAAAGTTTTTATTGTCAAATTTATGATTTAAAATATTACCAAACCATAATGTAACTGTGCTGATTTATTCAATACTAATGTCAAAAGTTGACTAGATGCTTGCTTCCCAGGTATTCTCACTCTTTCAGTTAAATAAGAAATGAAATGCAAGAAATTTAAGGAAGCTTAAGAAACCAACAAGTTTAGAATTTCAGGGAAAAAAAACTTACTGTAACATTGCAACAAATTTGTATAAATGGTATTGGAATTTAATCTAAATACTTTATAGCACCCCTGTTATAGGTCATACTCTTTAAGTTTGCCTGAGGATAGAGACAACCATTTTAAAATTACCTAAGTAATGGGACAACATTCAAAAGCCAACAGTCAAACTGTTGTTACTTGATTTGGATAATCTTTCACAGTAGACCTGGCTACATGCTAAATTATTCAATATTTTATTCACATCTCTAACAAAGCCTGCACTAAACAAACATAGACTATTATCCTCTAAAATTGAAAAGATTATTTTATTCATTTATTATCTTAAAGAATAGCTGTTTTCCCGTTTGTATAAATAGTGATCATAATTTGAAGATTTGAAGATAATAGATTTTAGGATTTTCATTAAACTGAACTTAAAACTCCTATGCCAAAATTCTGTGCACATTCCACAGCTTTGTGATATTTCCCCAAGGCTTTTAAGGAAATTAGGGTGGAAAACTTAGTAATAGAGAAATTGTCAATATTTTCTATTTTGTGAATCTTTCAATCAAACTTTTTGGGATAGGAGTTTATAAATCAAAAGGGCATCCTAATTAAAAGGATGGAAAGTTATTGTTGGATCAACATTTCCCCTATATTTATTTGATTCCCTTATTTTGTAAATAGATAGATGTAAATATCAGAAGTATAAAACAATCCACAGTACCTTAGAAAAGAGGCACCCCTATTTACTGTGTTCCATTACCTTTCATTTATCCTTTTTCTTTCTTTCTTTTTTTTTTTGCCACATCCCCAGACATTCCAAGACAAACCAATGTTACCCTGTTTCTGGTTTTTATGGTCTTTTTTCATGGGAATCTTTCTCCACTTCACATGAACATCAGAATAATAGAAGCTATTTTTGTTTTGCTTTGTCTCTTATCTACATGCACTCTATAATCTAAAAATCATTCTTTAACAGTTCACAGCAATCTTTCCCATTGCCTTACATGGCATCCTATTGGATGATACACCATAGTATGTTGAACATTGCACCCCCAAATATGACCATATATTGCTTCCAATTTTAAAAATATAAATGGTGTTTTGAAATAAATGTGTTTATTCATGTGTGTCTTCCATGTTTTTTTTTTTTTCTTTTCAGGTGTTCATCTTTAAGGTAACCTTAAAATGTAGAATTTCTGGAATAGTTCAGAGGTTTGTTAGCTATCACAAACCCCTTACCAAATGAATTCTGTGAGTCTACAGCCCCACCAAAAGAGTAAGATGGTCTTTGTTGTTCACAGATGCACTTAGTTTCTTCTATTCCTTTAGTGTTCATGTAGTAAACATTTTTCAAACGTGTTCTGCTGATGTGTCACCCATTTCCAGTTAGGCTAAATATCTTATTTTGACACTATGTTCCCATATGTGTGTGTGTGAGAGAGAGACAGAGAGAGATAGAGAGAAACAGAGAGAGACAGAGAGAGACAGAGAGAGAGACAGGATTTCCCTTTTCCTTTATAGATTAATTTTGATTAAAAGTCTCCTTGTTTATCTATTTTATTGTGTTAAATGCTGTAAAAGTATAGAATAGTACAAGTTGAGTCATAATATCTGTTTTGGAATGAACATTCTCTTGTTAGGGTTCTCAAGAATATACTTGAGTAAGGGCATCAAAAGTTGTGGTGGCCCACTGTGTTCTGGTCCCCTATGATCTAGCTTACCTAAGGAAAGGGCTAAAATATGGTTGTTCTTTTAATCCATATATCCTCACTGGCTTTGGTTTTAATGTATGGTTACTGAACACCTAGAAATTTAGTTTCACCAGTATTGGGGACGAGTTGGGTTAATATCTTCTATTTTTGGCTTCTCTACAAATTATGCCAAATTCTCAATGCATAGCAATTATTAGATGCTTTTAAACAATCAAGTCGTTAAATCTGAGAGCAAGATACTCAAGGATGGCTTTCCTGAACAAGCTACACAACAGCAGAATATAGCACTTTTGATGGACACTTAGATCCTTTAGACCTCCTGAATATATGCCTAATATTACAACTGAATTAGGTAATGAAATTATTAAGTCATGTTTAAGCATTGACTCCAATATATCCTTAGCATAGCCAGAAAAGGGGAGGTTTTGCAGATATGTAAGTAGAGGTGCAGAATACTGGCCATTGAATGGCCTAAGTGGGATCAGAGGAAGAAATGGAGAAGAGGGGGGAAGGAGGTTAAATAAAGTTTAAGATGTTGTGAATAAGCCATCTGGAAACATATTTCATTGCTAGACTATAACATATATATGTTTAAAAAAGAGAGAGTTTGGACAAAAATGTCCCACGAAGGTTGGAAATTGTACCCCCAGAAGCCATAGATTGTTATTAGGAAAAAAATTAACTGACAAAGGTGGGATTTATTCCAGTGAGTTATGGGCCACAGAGGCACCCGAGGCCCCCAAAACATCACAGACCATTGCCAAGGCTTGCAGTTGCCCACAAGAACTAGATGTTAAGATCCTATTGCTAAAGACACCAAATGTTTGGGCTGCTGGTCACTGAGACATCAAGCTAGAGCTGAGATGGAAGCATCCTTCCTGATGACTATCTGTCTGGATGCTTTAAAGAGCTATGCAACATGCAGCCTATTAGGAATGAGAAGTCATCAACAACCCTCAGTGGAACCTGTAAGCCATTCATTCAGATGGTCAGCAGGCCAGATGTGCCAACTGGTGCAATAGTGGCATGTCTACGATGGCAGAAACCAACTGATCTCTGGTCATATTGTAGACCCTTTAAGAAAGGGACTATGTGCCTGTTACTAAAAACCAACTCAAAAACCTGTGGCTAGGTTAGTAATAAATCCTAGTGTATTAACTACGACTGTTGTCAGGCACATAGTATGCTCACCAAGCTGCCCTCTAAATACTGATGTTTATGCTCATATATTAATGCTACTCTCACTTTTGGCTAGAGAAGTTTCTCTTCTCAGATGACATTGACCAATGGGGTGACTCAAAACTCATCATAGTGCTGAGAAGAAGGACCACTGGCATTTTCAGCACTGAGACATCTCTTCCATACCCTCCAAGTCTCAGGGTCCATTACAGAATAGGTGTCCAAAAGAATGCAAGCACTATAAGAATGGCAGGAATGCTCATAATTCTGTCTCAAGACCTAACAGTGGCTAACAGTGGCTGATACTACCTATACAAGACCTTCATAATAGCAGGAATTATATTGAACAAAATTAAAAAAAAAACTCATAATATATTTATAAACCAGTAAATCATCCAATAGTTTATAGGAAGTTATGAGAAATAAGGTTAAAAATATAGGATGAGTTTCATAGTGCACAGCAGTTGATAGAACAGAAGAATGACATCAACTAATATGTATGTTAGCTTCAAAAGGACATTCATGTAAAAGTTTAGCAATTATCTTCTCTTTTCTGGGACTAACAAAAGAACAAAAGCAGCTCATGGAAGGAAAGACTTTAGTTCTGGAATACAGTTTCAAATACAAGTTTCATTATAGTGAGGAAGGCATGGAAAGAACAGGAGGCAGGGCTTCACATTTTACCACACTAGTTTGGAGGAAGCAGCAAGTGTGAGCTAGCTGGCATTCGCAAGGGGGCTGGATTATAAAATCCCAAGGTCACCTCCAGAGACAAACTTCCTCCAGTAAGTTACTATGTGCTATAAACTCCACCATCTGGGGACCAAGTATGAGTCTTAGTCAAAAACAAAACAAGACAAAACAAAACATGAGACTTAGACACAGTTGGAATTCAAGCTGCCACAGAGAGATTAAATGGAAGGAGGAATAAGACATGTAAACAAATTAAAGGTGATCATACCACATAGCTATATTGTACAAAGTAAAAGCAAAGGGGAGAATATAAATTTGTGGGAGAAATGGAATATCTTAGTGTCAATTTTAGGAATGTAATGGAGTGCAATTGTGTGATCAATAGGACCAGATAAATATATTGCTGTAACCTTTGGAGAAGTGTAACTATAAAAGACACTGAAATAGCATAATGCATTCATAAACACACACACACACACACACACACACACACACACACACACACACACACACACAGCTTTTAGAACCAAGTAGTGAAAAGAGAGAGAGGGACCTTAGAGGGGAGAACTGTTACAAAGAAATAGAATTGAATCAAAACAAGCAGAGTAAATAGATACTTATTAATCTACTTGGCTTTGTTCATTTTAGTTTTTCACTGAGAAGGCCAGTAAATGTTTCATTGTCCTGATCACCAAAGGAATCTGGGGTGTTGTGAAACTGACTTTTAAATTGGAATTAGTTTGATGTATGATAAAATGGGAAATTCATTGTCTTGAGGTAAATATGTTTATTTCATGTGACATTTTGTTGAAATAAACTTGCTTTTTTATATTTGCTCTAGGATGGAAATATTAAAAAAAATTTTAATTTAAATTTAAATTTGGACAAGACAGCATAAAAGTTTCAAAATATAAAGTAGTCTTTGCAATAATTAAGTCATAATTTGCATAAACTGTAATTATACTATTTTCCAAACCTCTGGCTAATTCAGTGACTTACAAGTATGTGCATGTAAATGCAACAGCGTGGCTTATTTTCTATATTAATTTAAAATACCTGGAAAAATTAAATGTATAAATATATCCTAAAAATTATATATGAGAATGTATAGCTTATTTTTTAATTCTTTTTAAAAATATTTTTATTTATGTATTTATTTGAGAGAGAAAGAGAGAAAGAGAGAGAGAGGCAGAGAGAGACAGAGAGAGAACACCAGGGCCACCACCACCTTGTGGGTGTGGCTTATGTGGGTACTGGGGAATTGAACCCAGCCCTTAGGCACTGGATACAAGTGCCTTATTTGCTGAGCCATCTCTCCAGCCCTCAAAGCCACAGCCATATAGCTTATTTATTCACAATTTATAGCAGACATCTCCTCAACCATGTTTGTACCAGCTCAAATCATAATAGCTAAGAAACGGACACATCCCAAATGCCCATAACTGCACAAATGGATATTAAGGTTGAGGTACATATACACTATGGAACTGTACTCAGCAGTAAGGAAAAATGACATGATGAAATTTTAAAGAAAAGTGGACAGACTTGGAATAGTGAACACACATAAGAACAGAGACAAATGTTCCCTCATCTAGAGTTTATACTTCCTAACCAGGTTAAGCTTGAATAGTAAGCAAACCTGACAGGTGAATTGAGAGACTTCCAAAGGGGATGAAAGGAATGGAAGGAATGGGGGGATGGGAGAGCAGGGAGGGGGGAGATATAACATAATCTAAACCAATAATGAATAGATACCATAAAATCCTTACTTTCATACAGAAAGCTGTCAAGAAAACTGGGTGCATTGTCTAGTAAGAAGGGCCCTGAGGAATGTGAGAGGATGCCTAACCCCAAGACAAGTGGCTCTGGCCTATAGCTCCCTGTCCCAGTAACTGGTTATTTCCCACACTGAGCTGTTGATCAAAGAGACCAACAAGGTCTCCAAAACAACACAGGCTTATGTCAAAGCTCTTGAATACACGCCCCAGGCAAATGCCCTATTGCTGAGGATATGACAGACTGCTGTTACACAACACAGATAGACCCTGCTGGATCCAGAAAGGTTACCAGCTGCCTGAGTAGTGCTGGAAGGCATTACATGAGTTGCCAGGGAAAATTGGCCAATGCTATTGAGAGAAAGCAGAGGACATTGATATACAACACTGATCAATGTTTTGAGAATGCTGAGAATACTGCTATATGGCAAAGACCAGCAAGCCAAGAAGTGCAATAGTGGTGCTAAATCTAGGTGGGTAATCAACCACTTGCTGATTGGCTAAGAGATCTGCTCAGTGGCAAGGCACTCTTAGCAGGAACTTGGAGCCAAGGTAAACTCTTATGGAGACCAAGAGCCCAGATTTCAAAGAGAAACCACCCCCTAACCAGGCATCTACAGAGAGGCTACACCTATTCCAATCTCACCAAAAATCAGTGTTTATCTCATTAAACCTATATCGATCTTATTTTCGTGTGGAGATTCTGTTTGTATTTTGCAGAATGCAGTGAGAACTGTGGACAATGCAGTTCCAACAGGACCTGAGATCATGGGTGACACCCAGGTAGGAGACAAACCACTCCTAACTCCATCATCTAGGACCTGCATCCGGTTGGGGATAGGGAGGAAGGAAATGTGGGTACCTACACAAGGCTTGCTCATACAATGTATCTAATTATTAACAATGAATTAGCTAAAATTAACAAAAGAATATCACCTGTGGCATATATATGAACTTGAATGAAAGCTAATGAACCAGACAAGAATCATCAGTGCAAATGAGATCAAGTATTTATGGCTACCTTGTTGCTGACAAGCAGAAGTAAATTGCCTAATGCCTTGGAAATCAGTCTCCACCCAAAATCAATTTGCCATTGATTCTGATAACATGTTTTATGTAATAAAACCAAAAAATAATTAAATTGGTTTCATAAAATAATTTCTTGACTTTCCACTGCAGCATAATGTTCAGCCTCAAGAGCTTGCAAAAATGAATGTCTGTGACACCTGAATTCTAAAAGGCACTTTTATGAATCACATTGTGAAAAGAAAATGATTTATTCTCATTCAGTTTCCACATTCTCATGCTAATTTCTTTGACATGTTGCAAAAAGAATCTGAGAAGGATCTTAATAGCATATGCACTTGTGCTATTTCAGTCCTTAGAAATTGTTTTGTATATCATTATGCTTTTCAAGAATGCATAAAGATGATCACAGATAATCTAGACTTAGGTCTTGGAACTTTAAAGCATGATAAGATACAAGCACCTTTCTTCTTCAACACATAAACAAAGAATTCACCCAGCTTTCTCTATGGCTCATGAGGTCTGTTCAATTCTAACATCTGCAGTCCCCTGGTGTTTGGTGTTTTAAAATAGTGAGAATGTAACAATGGAATCCTAAGGAAGTAAAATTCCCATATCTCCTTCTCAACCTCAACCATGGCACTGTGGAGGTGTCATGCGAGGGCTTAAGCAATATTTGCGTATGTACCTATAAAGAGGGTTTTCTAATTTCAAAGAATTTCTTTGTTAAACATTGCTCAATAGTAAATTAAAGCTATCAATATTCATATCATTTGTAGCTTTAGATTGTAGTTTAGCAGCATGGTTTAGAGTATGATGAGAATAGATAGAAAGTCTCAATTCAAAATTTCAGTTATAATTTCTACTGGATATATGTCATTTTTTGGCATCATTTCATAGCTTAAAAAATTACACATGTTCTCATGACCTATGTTGAGGACTGCCAGCACAGGTGGCTATGCCAACCTCTTTGTCCAAATATGCCAAAAAAATGTTATTGAAGAACATGTGGACACTGCTACCATCAGAATCTTACCAAATTCCAGGAGACCTAAAGCTCTTCGTGTTTTACAAGCACTCCTCAGGCCCTGAAGAGCACAGCTCCACAGGTTTTTCCTTCTGTTCTGAAAATAATTGAGCATGAATTCAGATGACATGAAAATCTGCTACATAACAGCCTGGCTTTGAAAATCAGAACTGAACAAAGGATTCCAGTACTTAAGTAGCAGGAAGGGCAAGTTAACTTCTTAAATCCTTACTGTCTAGAAGAGAGTTGATTGTAGGAAGAATCACATGGTTTCCTAGAAGTGAACATGGTCTTTTCTGTTCTTTTGGGTTAATTTAGAATGTGATTGGTGGCTCACCTTTAGTATTCACAAAATATGGATATCTTTCATTTCATTGTTGTGAAGGAATATTTATCAGGTTAGAAAGGTATTTTATTTGAGAATTGATTTCCCTAAATTATAAATAGCACGATATGTGTGCCTCCACTGCCATTTGTAGAATATGTGTTTAATTGTGTGGATCCACCTGCAGGTCTCAATCTTCTCTCATATGCAATCACGCTGACACAGTTGATCATTCACTCTTTTGTTTTTCAAACACTGGCAATACAAGACAACTGCAATGCTTTTTCTTAAAGAGCATGACCTCCAACAGGGTGAGCCAGCCATCTGAAGTTGCCAAGGCTCTGTTCCTAATACATTTCTAGTCTTGTGTCTTGGTTAATAATATCAGCCCCCCAACCCGACTGATAATGTCCACACTTACAGATAGAGGCCTGTCTCCTCACTTGAACATTGATAACATGTCCCTTACCTACTAATCTATGTTTAAAGCATATCACAGGCCTAAAGTGTTCAAAACTGCATTCCTTTTTTTTTTTTATTCTTGAAGCCTAACCCTCTTACAGTTTTCACTGTTTGAATAAATGGCATTGTCATTTCACTTTAATTTCTTGTCCTGCATTTGGCATTCATGGATTTAATAGTGATACAAGTTTAGAGTCTCAGCACTTCACAGCACACCCTTACTGGGTCTATTCCAGGTACAAGCACCCCTCATCCATCATACTCTCTCAATTAGTCGATACCATCCTTAAGCTCTACTATGGTCAATTTGTTATACAGTGAATCTACATGACTTCAAACAGAAGTCTGACCACATGATCACAACATTATACAATGCTATTGTGTATTTGCTATTAATGTTTTTCCAAACCCAAAACAATTTCCTTTGTATACTTGTCTAGTTTTCAATTTTTTTAATGAAAACTGTTTCATTAAAACTATTTTTGATTAATATTTGAAATAATTTAGACTTCATCTTATACTAATAAAATTGTCAATATTTTACATGCTCATAATGATGAAATGCATACTCTAAATTTTATGAATTAGAAAATTAATTATACTGTTGTATCTGTCTGTGTATTCTATTTTCACCTTATCCCTTTAATTTTTCTTACTGTTCATCTTTGTACTTTTTGCTCATGAAGTCTTTAATTTTACTCTAGGATATACAACTGATCAGGGATGGGGAGGGGGGGAATTGGGGAATTCGGGATAACAACGCATGGTTTGCCCACTAAATAATGTAACTCATTATGGACAATAAATATATATTTAAAAAAATTTTCTCATATTATATGTAATCTGGAACTAGCTATTTTATTATATGGTATGATCCATCTTTGTTGCCTATATGTACACTTGACTCATGTATTTTAACTCTTTTAAAATAATGCATGCCTCATTCTAAATTTTTCTATTTTCCTACCAATGGATATTTCAGTTTCTTTAGATTGTTTGAAAGTTTGAATAACATGCAGGAGAAATGGGGACTCTTATTTCCTGAGTGTTGTAGTCAGCCACACACTGCTGGGATGAATCTCCAAACGAGGCACAGTTATGGGAGGAAAGGATTTATTGATGGTACAGATCCAGGGAGAGTTCCATAATGGTGAAAGAGGCTGGCCGGCCCCATTTCACAGGTCCACACACAGAGAGAAACTGATTGCCAGCACACAATAAATAGTAAACAGGCAGGAGGGCCAGGGACAGAATTTCTTCACCTTTATATACCCTTAGGGTGGGGTCTTACAACCCTTTCCCAGACTTAATGGTTTCCTGAGTCTCTGAAATTTCCTTTCTGCACTGCCCACACAGGAAGAGATGTTCATTTCCAACTTCCCTAAGCTTCTTTATGTTTGAAAGAATTTCTGAGGCATGTGCCTATGAACATGCTTGCTTTGTTCCACACTATATACAAATTCTAGTAGAAAGGTAAGTCTCACATTATTCCTAAACATAACCACATCCATCTGAATACTGGGTAGGACTATTAGATGTTCATTCGCTCTTTTCCAGAGATAAAACACATATTCTCAGTATCTGTGGCCTTAAATAAAATTAAATTGCATTACATATAAACTGAGATGAAATGTAACTCATTCAAAAATTATATCTAGACTTTCATTTCTGTAGGCTAAAAAAACTGGCTTCATTGGTTTATCTTTTGTTTCTTCATTATAGTTAATATTATGTGTGCGCTTAAATGTATGTGGACTTGTATTCACATAACTTTTGATTTAATTGCAAAGAAAAACAAATTCACTTATTTCAAACTGGTTAAATAATCTGTTTGAATGCACAATATAAAGTAATTAGAGTTTTTTTTTCCTTTTATTAGGGATTTATATATAATTTTATATGAGTTTAGAATGCAAAATCTAGAAGAAAAGAATCTTTGAAACTGTGAGACAGACATTGCAAGGCAATCTCAAAATAAGAAAATAGAAGAAAAAATAGAGAATACAAAATATATTTAGACTGGGAGGCAATAAGATTGGTTATTATAACTAGAAGCATTCGCTCAAACACATTAGGATTTGTTTCTCTGGAAATATGTTTGGATAAAGTAGTATATTCTAGTAAGTCATTCTACACTCTTCAATGAAATGAGGAGGTTCTGCAAAGACAAAGTAAGTTGCAGTGAACACCCTGGGTTACTGTTACAGCAGGAATATGGAATATTCTAAAAAAGCTGTGGACAAGGAGTGGAAAAAGCGCCAGAGAGGGCTCTGTGGCTTTAGTCATCATCGTTTCAATAGCATGGTTACCCAAACCTACTGGAGACAGCATGATGCCACCCAAGCCCTCTGTGCTGGACATTGAACTGTAGGGCTTTGGTTTTCCCCCACTGGAGTTTGCTTTTGGTGTTAGCCTGGTGTGTCTTTGTGACACCCTTTTCAGAATATAAATATTTACTCTATGTCATTACATATTGGAAGTATGTATATTGTTTTATGGTTTTACAGAATATTATAGCTAAAAGGTTGCATTGGGTCTCAGAAAAGACTAGAATTTAGAGCCATGTTGGAACCTTTAGAATGTTGGAGACTTAACATTGGTTTGAGTGTATTTTATATTTTGAGCTGGCCTGGAGTCTGTGACATATAATGGTAGAATATTATTGTCCCATACAGCATCCTGCGCTTGAAATCTTGATCACCAGCTGTGGCACTGAGAGGTTATGTTACTTTTGGTAAGTGTTGTTTAGCTTGAAGACTGGTTACATTTGAGTGGGGTGGTGGCAAACATTGAGGATTCTTGCCCTGTCATACTTCCTGTTTGAATTTTTAGCTTTCTGGTCCAAGGATATGTATAAAAGTCAAACCACCAGTTTCCTCTGCTTCAAAAACAAGCCATTCCCATAGGGAGAGCTATGCTATCCCTAATATCATGGGTTACCTCTCTTTGTGGTCCTTTGAATATATGCTCCCACCTCACCCCCACCCCCATAGACTCAGGTGTTTTATTAAAATTGAGTTTGTAGTTTCAGGACCAAGCAGGCAGAATCCTGGCACAGGTTTTAATAAATGGATTTATGTGTGACATAAGGAATTAAAATAACGCAATCAAACATAATATATACATATTAAAATAATGTCTAAAATACAGAAAATTAAAAATACATCAAGATAGAGACAGTAATAGAAGAGAATTCATGGTAAGTAAAAGTCACCCGAGGATACTTTGTAATGATAGTGCACTTTATTGATCCTGAAAATAAAAGATCATTTTGATAAGATTTTATTATAACAGAAACAGAGGAAAGTGGACATGTTTCCTGGAAACACAAAAAGCTTAAAAATATGTTAAAAGTCCATCTAAACATTGGAGAAATATTACAAGTTATTATATTTTAAAAGTAACTCTTTCATAAAATTAGGCTAAGTCATATTAAGAAAAACAGCTTTGCAAAACAAAGAATATGCTTAAAATGTAAAGAAGATAAAAAAGCAAAACTGAGTTGTCTTGGTAAGTAGAAATATTGACTGTACAATGAACTGTAGTGGAAGTTAATCTACAGCTTCCAATCAATTATTTGGTAATAAAAATGAATTTATAGTCATTTAAAAATTGTTTTAATAGTGGCACTTTCAGTGATTTAATCACTTTATAAAGTATGGACTTTTGTCACAGAATAACAGGAAAGTATTTCAACAGTTGGTTAAAAAATATAACAATAATTGCTTGGATATAGGTAGAAATTATATATTTGAATAATACTTAAATAATTGAAAATAACGGGATACTAATATGTCATTGGCAAAGAAATTAAGGGACCAGGGAATCAAGAAGAAACAAATAATGCTACTGTATTTTATGATTCCTCTCTTTTCATTTTACTGATATCAAAGAATATTTGAAATGAAATGGAAATGATTCTGGCATACTGTAAGTCTGGAATCTTTGCTGATTATACAAGTCTCCTTATTCAGGCTTCTTAAGATATCAAATGGATCCATTTGTTCACCCAGGTTTTATATCTTGACACAATAATATTTCATTAAACAGATAGTATCTTTGTGGCCCTTTGCCTAACCCTGAGGTTTATCCTAATTTGTTTTGGATTTTGATGTGGAAGAAATGCAAATAAAATGATACTGAAACGAAGCACACAGGGTTGAGGATAGCTTATGGATGTTCGTTTTCAATTTCTCCTCCAGAAAGCTTTCCCAGGAAACCCACATTAGAGATCTCATTTCTAGGATTGTCTAAAGCACTTGAGATCTTTGTAGATTGATCATCCAGTAATTTGGTATTCATTATACTGTGTTTTAGTCATATGATTTTATACAATTGTTTTATATAAAATCACCTGGATCTCCATAGTTCAAGATGATTAGAGAGAGCAAGTATTATTAAATGTACTGTAAGTTAGAGAATATTCCCTTAACATCACTTGACATTTTATGTTTCTGAGGTAGGTCAGTTAAATTAACTGTATATTATTTTCTTAATTTAATTAATTATCATAAGAGATGTTAACCTAGAATTCAGGCTTGACATTCATATTTTATGGAGGCAGAGGATTACACAATCAGTCTTAAGGGTATAATGTAAAGGAAGTACAATCACTACTAAAATTCGGAACTTCTGACACCACTACACCAATTTACTAGTCTACATACAGTCCACACTGTATGTGAAAATTTAAATGCACTGTAAGGTATAATCTCATAATAGATGCACATAGATTGGCTATTATAACTTCAAACTCCAGGAACTGATATACAATCCATTAATTCCCTTTGCATTAAGTGCATAACCATTGATCAGCTAGCCTTCCAACACTGAATTCTGTTTATCAGGATGATTCTGCTCTGCCTGTCTATGTATAAATTTTTTCATATTAAAAGTAATGTTTAAATAATTCCTAAAGAGCAAAGAGGTCTGTTATACATGTATGTATAGAGCAACTTCAAAAATAGAATAGATGGTGTCTGCTTATCCTGACATACATTGAGCCCATAGTCTGGTAGCAAGCCCCATTCTTACTTTCTTCCTGTAAATTATAAACCGAAGCTTGATGTTGGATTCCTGCTGCTTTAATTGACCTATCAATCAGGTTTCACATTCGCACAAGGCTTACAGAGAAGCCACATGTATACAGTTGTACAAGAAATATAAACCTACTCCTGAGCCTCTCCTAAAATGCACATATAAATGGAGACCTCCAGAGTATGAAGAATACCAGCCGCTTAGATGAAAACAATTATGATGACTGAAAGAAATTATGAGAACAGATTTGGAAAGTTTTGACTAGCTTAAAAATCCTCTAAGAAAGGTGGATATATAGTTCAGTTCCTATAGAGCTTGTTTTATAAGCTGAGGACATGAATGTGATCCCCAGAGTGGCATAAAAATTCCAGGCATGGTGACAAATGGATGTAATCCCACCACTAGGGAGGGACAGACAGGAGGATCATTGTGGCTCATGAACAAGTCAGTCTAGCCTAATATTAGAGCTATAGACCCATTAGACACCTGCCCCAACCAAAAAAAAAAGCATTCCTGATAATGATGTCCAAGGCTGTTATACATATGCACAAACACATGTATTAAAATTTCTCTAATAAGAGTTCATATGATATGATCTTAAAGATGTGTTATCTATTAAAATGAATTTGATTATATGTTCCTTAAATTATATAAATTGTAAGATGAATGAGATAATTCATTTTTTAAATTCCAGCACTAGGGAAGCTAAGGTAGGAGGATCACCATAATTTGAAGGCCAGTCTTGACTATACAGTGAGTTCCAGGTTAGCCTGGGCTGGAGTAAGAGTCTGCCTCAAAAAACAAAATATTAAAAAGTAATGTACAAAACTAGAACCTCTGAAAAAAAGTTTCAATAGATTACTTATTGTGTACATTTATTATAAATTTCATATATTTTATTACAAGATGATATAAAATGAAGCAGAAGAAATTATTCAAACTGTAAAATAACATGGAAATCAGAATACAAAATAAAAGAGAATGAGTTATGGTTCACATGCCCATTGAAAATTACATTAATTTCATTTAAAATTCAATGATAAAATTTATTAAAAACCATTAATGTAATTTCTGAGGAATAAATATCAAGCAAACTCTTTAGCTTCAATTTTTAATATAAAAATCATACTCATGCATTTTATTGAATATTAGAATTACAAAGATAAATTGGATTTCATTTTTTAAGTATTTTATTTATTTGAGAGAGAGCGAGAGCAAGAGAGAGAGAGAGAGAGAGAGGCAGAGAGAGAGAGAGAGAGAGCAAATGGGCATGCCACGCCTACAGCCACTGCTAATGAACTCCAGACACATGTGCCTTCTTGTGCGCACTGGGGAATTGAATTCAGGTCCTTCTATGTTGCAAGCAAGCGCCTTAACCACTAAGCCATCTCTTCAGCCCTGGATTTCATTTTTAAAGCAAAAGAAGAAGAAAAAATGTTCACCAGGGAAACTATGAAGATAATAACAAAGATTACCCATAAGAGTCCAAGAGAATTAAACCCAGACAATATTTTTTAATAATTTACTACAAATCAAAATGAAAACAGAAATCTAGTGGGAACTATGGACAAATGACTTAAAGAGGTAATGGACTTTTTTTGTTGTTGTTTTTTTGAGGTAGGGTCTCGCACTAGCCCAGGCTGACCTGGAATTCACTCTGTAGTCTCAGGCTGGCCTCGAACTCACGAAGATCCACCACCACACCCGGCGAGATAATGCATTTTAAAGAGAAAAAGACACATGATTAATGCACAAGGGAAATAATGGCCTTCTCTCCTCAATTTCTCCCTCACTGGCTTTCAGAAATAATATTTTTATTATTGCACATGTGAAGGCTGTGAATAAATTATTAGCTCATCAGCTACCTAACCATAACCCTAAAAATAACCCTAAAAAATAATCATTAAGATAAAAATATTAGCTGATCAAAAACATTAAGACATCAAATCACTACAGGCTTTGACTAAGCATAGTTTAACATAGCAATAATAAATTAAGTCTACATCTGTATATCTAAAAGTATATTGCCATGACCTTTAAAAGGCAAAAATCAAATTCTCAGCTTCACAGATGATGCCAAAGATAAGTGGTAATTTCCCATCAATTCCCAATTTAATGAAGGAAGCCAAAAGAAGTTTCAGGATCCTAGGAATAGAATGACACATTCTTAATTGGATCAAAAGCATCTATTAAAAACTAACATCATACTTAATCCTTAACATAGAGACTCTAGACAGTTCCATTAAAGGATCCTAATTGCTGGCTTCACTAAAGAACATTTGTTCTAATATTTAGTTTCAAATGATTTAATCTCCTGATTAGATATCACCTGAGGTTAGTGATATTCTTTTTTAATATCTTTATTGCCAATAATTAGATAAATTATATGAGCAAAACTTGTTTTTGTACCCCAATTCCCTCCTCTCTGTCCCCAACCCACTGCGGGGACATACTGGATCAGTCCTTGGGGTAGAGGGTTATGAATTTCATGAGATAGCCATTTTTTTTTCCTTTGTGTGTTGTTACTGAGGGGGGCAATGTCTCTGGATATTCTCCCCTACCATGGCTCTTACAATCATTTCATCCCCTCTTCTGCTCAGTAATCTGAGTCATGGTGGGTGAATTTTAAGTCTGCTTTATTGTTGATTTCTTAAGTGTCTCTGGACTTTTGCTTTGGATTTTGTTGGGAATCACTGGTGTCTGTCTCCATTGACCTTTCATGGATTATCTGATGTGCTGTGGTGATAGGTCTCTTGTTTATCTGGCCACTTTCTCATAGTTTTCATTTGGGCACTATATGATAGGCCAGGAGTGGTTCATCTCCTGCCAGGATGTCAGCCATCTTCTCTGCCTTGTTGGTGGAATTGGTTTGTCCATGGCTCTCTCTCTAACTTCTGAAAAATTCAAACAGAATCTCCATCATAAAGTGAGATCAGTATAGGTAAAAGGAGGCAAACTGCTCATTTGACAAGATTCTAATTGGTGTAGCTGCTCTGTAGCTCTTTGGAGCCTGGGTTCTTGGTCACCATAAGATTTTTTCCATGGATCCCAGTTCCAGTGTAGGGGTCCTTGCCACTGGGCAGATCTCTTAGCCAATCAGTAAGCCATTGACCTAGTTTTGGCACCAGTATTGCACAGCTGAGCACTCCTTGACATGCTGGTCTCATCCAGAGAGAGGTGTGTTGAGCATTCTCATGACATCAGTCTGTATTGTATATCAGTTGTCCCTGATTTCTCCAAATATCATTTACCAATTTCTCCTGGCAGCTCATGTAATTCCTTCTAGCACTACACATGCTACCATCTGGAAGCAGGTTATCTTTCTTTATCTAGCAGGTTGTCTTGGTTTTGTGTGATGGCATACTCTGTTATCTTCAGCAATAGGGTATTACCTTTGGCCTGGGGCAGGTATTCAAGAGCTTTGATATAAAGCCTGTCTTGTTTTGGGGACCTCATGGGTCTCTTTGATAAATATCTCAGTGAGGGAAGTAACCAATGTTTGGGACCTGGATTTGTAAGTCAGATGAATTTTTCATGGGGTTAGGCTTCTTTCCCTCCCTTCTGTTCATGGCCCCTCTTACCAGGTGATGCCCACAGCTTCCTCCAGATCTGACTGTATGAAAGTAAGGATTTTATGGTATCAATTCATTATTGGTTTAGCTTATTGTGTAAGTTCCCCACCCTCCCATTTCCTCCCCCACCTCAATTCCTCCCATCCCCTTTTATAATCTCTCAGTTCACTTGTCAGGTTTGCTTAGAGTTTAGGCTTAACCTAGTTAAGAACCTCATTTGAGGTTTTTTTTTTGTGTGTGTGTGTGTGTGTGTGAGTTCACTATATATGATCTGCTTCATGTCTGCTCATTTTTCTTTAAATTTTATTATGTCATATTTCTCTTAGCTGAGTAGAATTCCATAGTATAAATGTACTACATCTTTGATATCTTTTCATCCAGGTATGGGCATTTGGGTTGATTCCAATTCTTACCTATTATGACTTGACCTACTATAAACATGGATGGGCAGATGTCTCTGTGATGAGGTGTGAAATCTTGAGGTTAAATGCACAGTAGAGGGATAGCTGGGTCCATTGGTTGGTCTATATACATCCTATTCAGGAGTCTCCACAGTGCTTTCCATAGTGGTTGTACAAGTTTACAATTCCACCAGGAGTAATGAGGGTTCCTTTCCCTGAATCTTCACCAGCATCTATTTTTGGTGGATTTTTTAACTATTGCCATTCTGAGTGCAGTAGGGTGGAATATCATTGTAGTTTTGATTTGTATTTCCCTGATGATTAAGGATGATGAACACTTTCTTAAAATAAATTGGCCACTTGTGTTTCCTCCTTTGTGAATTCTCCGTTGAGATCAATGCCCCATTTTGTGAGTGGGCTATTTGATTTTTTATTATTTAATTTTTTGAGTTCTTTGTAAGCTCTATAATAAAAATTCCAGCTTCATTCTTTACCACCATTGAAAAAATAATCTCAAAATTTATTTGGAATGGCAAAAGACCTCAGAGAGCCAAATCTATCCTTAGTATAAAAACCTCCTCAGATGGTATTCCTAATCTAAAGATATACTGCAAGGACACAGTAACAAAAACAACATGGTACTGGCATTAAAAACAGACAGACAAATGGAACAGAATTGAAGACCTTGCTCTTAGTTCAAGTAGCAATATTTACTTGATCTTTTACAAAGGTGACATCAATGTTTGCTGGAGTAAAGAAAGCATCTTCAACCAATGGTGCTAGACATATTGGATAAATACTTGTAAAAAATGAAACTAGACCCATTCCTCTCACCTTGCACAGAAATTACCTTCAAATGGATCAAAGAGCTCAACATGAGACCTGAAACTCTAAAAACCTGTAGGAAAAAATAGGCTAACCTATCCATGAGATAGGAGTAGGGAAAATCTTCCTGAACAAAACTTTCCATTAGACCAGAAATTGCAACAATCAGCTATCCAATGCAATCTCACCAAGCTTAAAAGGTTCTGTACAGACAAAAATATCATATTCAGAGCCAATAGACCACCATTAAAGTGGCATATAGTCTTTTTTTAACACAGGCAGTTTCCTTCTTTTTGCTGTGACAAAACACCCTGTCAGAAGCATCTTAGGGAATGAGAAAGTTTGGTTTAGTTTATAGCTTCAGAAGATAGAGCATATCATGTTAGAAAAAAACATTACAGGAAGATGAATCCAGTATCTTACTGCCAGTAAGTAGAAAAGGAGAGAATAGCAATCAGGGCTGGATTATATGACCATAAGGCCTCTTCCCAGTGACACACTTTGTCTAACAAAAGTTCAACAACCTTCTTTCTCAAACAACACCCCTAACTGGAGCTTAAGTGCTCAAGCACAGGAGTTACAAGTGATGCATTTAATATTCCTGAACTCTCTCCCTTTTCCTGAGGGTTTGTTTCAAAATTATTTTTCTACTTCATCTTTTCCTTGTAGACCTGAATGTTCAGCTCATGGTCCATTGGCCACATGCATATCTGAAGTATAAATGTTGCGAAACACAAGATGGGAAACATAATCTTGCAAGATATTTTTTTTGTAATTTTCTTTAGTGAACTTGATTATGGAATTCTCAATAATGAGCTTTGTAAATGTATGCTGTTTTCATTTGTACGTGTATATGTCTACCAATATACAATGGCATGGAATTTCTAGTGTGTTACCTTATAAGCATAGGTATTTGAATCAGAACCATCAGCTGTTACATTTGCTCCTTACTTGGCAAATGAAATGTGATGATTATCAACGATGGTTTAATCTACCATCACAAATAAATTTATGCAAGTTTGATATACTACCTAAGCACCCTAGAGTGAGCAGCTAGAAATAATCAGTTTTTCTTTTCATATTGATACAAGAATTTGGAAACTTATTTCAAAATTTCTGGGAAAATGATCAGTAATTTGGTACATGTATAGAGCTTCAATTTTAGTGTGCAAAAGCATATCACCTGCCAATTTTCAAATGGAATGTGCAGAACAGCAATCTGACATCCGACTTAAAAACAAAACAAAAACTTGATCATATCCTTTTACTAGACTTTTATCCAACCTATCTCTCCGGAGAGAAATAAATGTCTCTCACTTTACAAACACACCTCATTCTTGTCAATTTTTAGCAAGGAATACATTTGTGATTCAGTATTTTTAAGAATGAAGACCACTATGAGTAAATGAGGAGACTGTGTGGATGACTCAGTGGGCTAAGGGCTTTCCACACAAGCATAAACACTTGAATTTGTTTCCCCAGAACCTGAGTAAATGGCCAGGGACAGTGATACAGCCCTGTAAAGCCAGCCCTGGAGAGGCACAGATAGAAGGATTTCAGGCCTTACTATTTAGCTTGTTTATTTAAATCATTAACCTCTGGGTTCAGTGAGACACACTGGAGACACTGTATAGGAGTGCAAAGTAGACAGTTACCAAGTAAGAATCACAACTTTGACCTCTGGCTTCCACATGCTCAACACACACACACACACACACACACACACACACACACACACACACACACACACACCACAAAATGCTCAAAAAAATAAGGTTCTTCCCAAACTATCTGATGAGCCCCTTGAGAACTCACCAAGAACTGCAAGTTCACCTATCAAGACAACATCTCTGCAATCAAGTCTCAAATGTGGATACGGTCTCTCTCTAGCCCATACTGACCTGGAAATCTCAGGCCGACCTCAAACTCACAGTGTTTCTCTACTTCAGCCTCCATACTGCTGTGATTAAAGGCATGTGTCGCCATTTTAGTTTTATAATAAAAATATCAAAAAAGTAAAGTTATCTAACTATGTCTGTTTTCTTGGGAATTGCTCAATGCTTTAAAAGATCTTCTGAGTGTGACACCACATAAATATTATTATTAGTTGAGGAATCTCTTGCTTGATAGTGGCCGCCAGCATCACAGAAATTCTTTACAGAAGTCTTGTTTTCTCAAGAGCTTTTCTCTGGGTTTCTATATTTAATGTGAGACTCAAGATAAGTCTTCTTTTGTCCAAAGTGACCCAGAGAAGCAAAGCACCTGGGCATCTCTAGACACTGCACAGCATTTTATAGTCTCTTTATAATTTTTTTCAATCATTTATTTAAGAAATGCTATCTCATACTAGTTTTATCTTGCCTTTCCATGAGGTTTGTCATTTTTTCATTTTCCAGTGTTGTCTATTTTGTATTATTTTTAAATTGATTGGTCTATAGAATTCTATTTTAAGGAGGGTATCATGATATAAATATAAATTTTAATGTAAAATGTTTTAATGTTATTGAGTATATTCATTTTAAAATCAGGCTTGTGTTCAGGACATTAAAATATTTTTCTTTGGCTGTTTCACATAAAGCTTTTTCAATTCCTAGGTGAAATTTTTGTGAAAAGTTGAAAAGTTATTAAGTTTTAATTGTTTTGTTTAAATTTATATTATCATCAAAATGTTATTTAAAAGATACTTCTACCAAATCAATATTTAAAACTATCAAGCAAGAATGTAAATGTCAGATTATTTCTTAGCTGAATATTTCTAGTATTAATTTTATTTGTTTACAAATTCCACATTAATATAATGAGCTTGTAGTATTTATGAAAACAAATAAAGGACACACCTTTGAAATACCATCTTAATATTTTCCACAAAGTCTTAAAAAAATACTTATAATTGTTTTGCATTGAGAAACTGTCAGGGAAATTACATTTATTAACATTCCACCTCTACTGGCATATTCATTAATGAAATTCAATGTGTCTATTTTCTCTATTACTATTTTTTCAGAGAAAATTTGTTTTATCTCACCCCTATTCTATTTCTATGGGATATTACTAGTGAAAAATTAAATACAATAAAGAGAAGGGCACATAGGGCTGAGAAAATGGGTCACTGGGAATGAATACTTGCAACACAAGCCTGAGGGCCTGAGAAGACCTGAGTTGGATTCCCTGGAACAAATGTCAACATGGGCATGAGCAATTACAAATGTAACCCCGGTCTGATGGGAACGGGTAAATAGAGCTTGTGAGGTTTACTCATGACCCAGTATAACTGAAAATTAAATCCCTAGGGTTACAAAGATCATTGCAAGGAACCATCCAGGAGAGTGAAAGAGGGGAACCACAGATATTCTCCTCTTCCCTATACACTTGTGTGAATGAGCCAGGTGTACCATAAATATACCACACACACACACACACACACACACACACACACACACACACACACACACACACAAATGAAATGGAAAAGTGCATGTAAATACTACTGAGATCAAGAAAAATAATGTTGAGAATTACTGCAGAAGCTTCTCAGTGTGCCTTCCAGTAATCTTAATCCAATGACTTCCCTGAAAGATATCCTACTCATAATAATTTACTTTCATGAATTTCTTTGTGATAGCCTAGGCAAGCAGCTTCTTCAGTGTGAAACTAAGATTTTTTTTTTTTTATTGAGAGCAAAGTTGTAAGTCTTCTGACTCTCTACTTTCTATCAGAACTATGCTTTCAATCAATAATACGTTTTGAAAAATCAAGTAAATTTATCTTGCATTTTTTTCATAGTGTGACCTTCCCTGAATTGCAGGCAAACACTTGAGTTACACAATCCTTTGGCCTGCGTTTTCTTAAAATCTGCTTCAGGACCCAAAGGTTTTATTACATTCAAGTTAAGATGTTTTGACACATCGCTTTTCTTTTTCAGGAAGTCTCCAAGTCTGTTTCTCAGTTCATGTTTCATCATTGTTGCTTTGTAAAATCAATTGATGCTTCATGACTACACATATAGATTTTGGGAAATTTAAATAAATGGTATTCTAGCTTCAGTTTTGCATTTGGTAATAAATTGTTTATAAAAATCCACTTTCACCTAATTTGTCTATCTAAACAGAAAAATGCTTAAATTATTTTATGAATAAGTTTTTTAAATATGTAATTGACCTTTATCATCCTTTCAGGTAAAACATTATTTTAGCATCATAAACATCATATTACATTCAAATTACAGGATTTTCTCTATTTCAATAATTATCTGATTAAAGATCATTGGGCCTCTTATTTCCACCAGTTCGATCTGACATATGCTTTAGTTCAGTCCACGAGTTCTGATTCTAGGGGTCTGTAATATCACCCTTACCATTAGCCCTCCCGGATTCATCCTGTTTGATTCCTGCAGCTGAAGGGTGATGATTAATCCCAAGTGCTAATTTGGTTGTACCTACAATCCCCTAGGAGATCAGCATCCAGGCTTGTCTGCAAAGATGACTCTGGGCGATGCTGTTGGAGAGGGGGAGACACTAACTGTGGATATCATCATTTCTTTCTTTCATGGGTGGGTCTCTTAGAGTAGATAAAATGAAGAAATCGAGCTGAAACCCAGCATTCATCACTCACTCTGCTTCCTCATGTGGACACAATGTTAACAACTGTCTCTTGCTCAGACACCCATGGCTTCTCCACCATGATTGACTTTCTCTTTAGAAACAGAATTTCAACATCAGCCTTTCCACCCTTACTTGACTATCTCAGGTATTTTGTTGCAGTAACAGGAAAAGTAACTAATGCAGACATCAGTCTGACCATTTCTTCTATGAAATTTTAATACTCTTTAGCAGATGATAGCACATGAAATTTCTTTGCCATTGGGGGGGGGGGAGTCAGCATTTCTTTTCTTCTCCAGTGCCTTTCTCTGATCTGTGTGTCTCTCACTGCCAATTAAAGATCATGGATGCTCAGTGGCCCAAATATTTCTTTGGGGGAATTCATGGGGTGTCTTTCATGAACTCATAAGTCACTCATTCTCTCAGCATTTTCTTCATATTATGAAGCAGAATAAAGAAAAGATGTTATCCAGAAATATGAGAATCAAAGTGCTTCACATTAAAGAGTTTAGAAATAAAGGAACCAGGAACAAGTAGAAACATGCCAGCTTCTTCAAGAGACACTTCTGAAAAAAAAACAATGACATTTAAATGCATCTGAAAAGTGAACATATACCTAAATAAGATGATACATACAGAGTGAAATATCTTTCAACATAGGAAGTAAAGGATTAGTATTTTAAAATAATTCAAAGCTGACAAAATTACCCACAAGTAAAGATTTTTAATCTCTTTAGTGTTTAAAAATGCTACATTCATTATTTTTTTGTGTCAGAAACTGATCCCAAATGGAAATAGACAAATGAAGTTTAGAGAAATGTAGAGCAAATATAAAGGAATATGAATATGGTAAAACAATGGTGATGCCTTAAGAGATAAAAACTAAACAAAAGTTCAATATATCAGAAATATATACCAGAAAATGAAAACGGGGATACAGTGCTGTAAGGTCAGCACATTCCTTATTCAGAAAATGAGTATTTAATGAAAATGTTAAAAAAATAGAAAAAGAAAAATTATAGAAACAAAATTTAGGTTTCAAATAGATAAATCTAGAAAAGAAAGTTTGGATTTACAGGAATGATAAAGTGTCTGAGACGTGGGAATTAACCTATCAGTACATCTTGAGAAGAAATATGAAATGAAGTATTCATAGCAGGCAATAATTAAAGAGTGGGATTGATTATAACAGTCATAAAAATTAGCCACAGCCATTCATCCAACTCAGGATAAGCCTAATGTGTTTGTGTTTTGCAGGATACAACGAGAGAGATGTGGCCCATCTAACCTTACCAACCAACCTTAGGCCGATGGATGAGATCCTGACAAGAGAGGAGCCACCACAGTCATATCAGGGAGGATCCATAGGGAACTCAGCAGACAATGAATGATGAACAAGGG
>PVHP010007540.1:0-56210 GCA_004024765.1 Zapus hudsonius
AAATATTAAAAAAGAATTGCTTTGCTGACAAACCCTTTCATTTGCTTTGACACAGATGAAAAATTCAAAGGAGAGAATGGTATATTAAGCTGGGGAATTACATAATACATATGTGGAAATGTCATAAAAATCACATGTTCCATGTAATGGTATTAAGAATTTGTTTAAAGCTCCATAAAATTATGGAAAACTTGAAGCATTAGTGCCAGTATCAACAAATAATATCTCAATACTAAAATGTTCTATAAAACTGAGTAAAATGTGGTATAAGAAAAATTTTCACTGTGTCAATGTTGATTTGTGTGACATTTATTATCAGCCTGGAGTTGTAAAGAAAACCGAATGATTGCCATCCGATGTGAAGTTTAACACAAACAACGGGTTTTATTGGATGGCGGTGGCTCATCTCACAGGGAATGGTTTATCCTCTCATGAAAAAAAAAAACACAAGAGTGATAAATTTTTACATGCACACTAATTCAGATTTCATGGAGGCAATAAGGTATTTTTGCAACCTGTGAAAAGGACCCTTAGTAATTAAAGCTTACATTTACTACTGTGTATCCAAGTGTATACACGTGCAGAGTTTAGTATCTGAATACTGAGGTTCAAACAATAGTTTTCAAAATGACTCATTTATTTTTGTATGTAATATTTTCTTTGTTTAAGACAAGCTTTCCTTAGAATGAAGTTATAAATTGTGTAATAGCCAAGTTATTAGAAATGCAGTTTTTTCATCATAAATCCATGGATATGTTCATTTGCACTATGGACTACGTTAGAACACTGCATAGTGCATGAAATTATTTATATAGTTAATCTTAAATCTGTAATTTGGGTAAACAATGAAATTGACAGTAGGTGATTCAGCTCATCAGATAATCAAGTTCACTATAACAAGAGTTTCATGAAAGCTATGCATACACACTTACACAGGAAACTGAATCCATTCTGTGAAAATGGTTACTTTCTGACATGCCATATTGATGCATCTTGGGTGGGAGAGAAGACTCAATAGTTTCAGGTGTTTGCTTGCAAATCCTGAGGGCCTGGGTTCAATTTTCCAGTACCCATGTAAAGCCAGATGCATAAAGTAGTATTTGCATCTGGAGTTTGTTTGTAGAGGCAGGAGGGCCTTTGTGCCCATTCTCTCATCTCTCTCTCTCTCATTCTCTCTCTCCCTCCCTCCCTCTTTCTACTTTTGTCTCATATATATATATATATATATAAATTATATATATAAATTATATATATAAATTATATATATGTATATATATATAAATTACCAAGTCTCATTGTATTTGTACAAGAGAGGGAAAATACTTTAAAACTTGAAACTAAAGTAAAATTTGAGAAAGAAATGCAATTTTTTCTATTTCCATCTTAACTTTGAAAAATGATTTTGAATTATTTTCATTGGTTCATGACCACAACCACTTGAAAATAGATCATTGGAATTATTTGTATTATATATTGGATGCATCTTCTTTACAAACCTGGGAACAGAATTAGAGAGCAAATTATAGAAGCGAATTTAAGAGTTTATTACCAATTACCTTGGATTTTTAAATTTTGAAATAGGCATGTTTACATGAAGAAGTTCATCACATTATTTTATTTTTATTCTTTACCTTCCAAGTTTTGGTGTCTGCCACAGCTTCTATTCTACAAATATATTTTCTCTATTTCTGCATGCATACTGTGCATAGTTTTACTAATTAATGAAGAAACACTCATCTAAACTTTTCATTAATTGCTAGACTAAGATGAAATTATAATAGGGCACTTTTTAATAACACATAATAGCAAAGTTTCTTATAAAGCGTTTCAACATTGTCTAATTTTGCAAGTTTTTTACTTAACCAGGTTTGTAGAAGCAAGTATGGCTATAAACATATGCTCACAATTTTAAAACTGTTATTGTTAAACAAAGTTCTTATGTAAAGTAATATGCAATACCTTCTGGAGACATCTCTGGTACCATGGCCTCATAAGGTCCATCCAGGAATTGGGGTTCATTGTCATTGATATCCAAAACTCTGATGACAAACTCAGACTCGGGTTCCACAGCCTTTCCAGTGGTGGTGTCTATTACCTGGGCTCTCAGAGTGTAGAAGGCCCGTTCTTCTCTATCCAGCTTCTCAATAGCATATATGTCCCCTGTGCTTTCATGGATGCTAAACCTCCCAGATCCCGTTTCCAAGAGCTTGTACTGGAAAGAGTTGTTCCCACTGTCTAAGTCGGATCTTAGCTGCAAGTAAGAGAGGGACAATTCAGTTTCTAGAGACTCTGGAAAGGATAACTCAGCAGTTACAATGTTGATGTATTTAACCATTTACCAGTTAATCTTTCTACAGAGCTATATCATATCAAGTGAGGTAAGACAGTCACTTCAATGGTGACATCTAACTCAGGCAGAGGACTCTGAATTTGTGACAAATAAATCACAATGAATCAAAAATAATTAATTAAAAACATGGAAAATAAAAGAAATATAATGCACACATATACATTTGTGTGACAGAAAGTGTGTGTGCACTTCTCATGGAATCCATGTACCAGGCTGTAACTCTCTTGAATGAACCAGGAAAAAGACAGTTAATGAATTCTCAGTGCATCACCCTTTGGGCCCAATTAAATTTTACTGCCAGTTAACGAGCGGCTAAACTTACTTCAGTACATTCATTTAGAGAGACTTACAGAAAAGGACATACTATTGTAATTACCTGTGTTTAAAGAAAACCAAATAACAATAAAACTCAACAAACATAAATTGAAGATGTTCTGGCCTATTAAGGCAATTTCCTTAAAATATATTCTCCTAAGAAAGTGAACATAATTACCCTTCGGATGTCAACCTCAGTAATCATATGGAGTGTGTAAGTGTTCCTAGGATGTAGCAGGAGATAATATTAATCTGTTTCATTAAAAATGAATGAGGGTCCTTGAGTTTTGCAGGTGAAAAGTGTGATTCCCCAGAACCTACACAAAACGATATGTGCAAAGTGGTGCATGCATCTGGAATTCTTTTGCCACAGCAACTGAAGGGACTAGAGCACCCATCCTCTTTCTCTCTTCTATCTCTCTCTGTTTGCAAATAAATAAAAATATTCAAAAAATAATGAGGGATAAGGCAACAGCTACTTAGATAAGAAAACCAAGCTAAACTGTTAATAATAATATTTGGCTTCCTGATCTATATCCAAACACAGCAGAATTCCATTTTGGGTGCTTGGGGAAGGCTGACAAGACTTTCACACAGGAACAGAAACTTCAAACCAAGAAATTTTAAGTCTTTCTAGGGATATCCCCCCTCCTCTGTCACTCATTAAAACTTTCCCAACTCATTCAGGTTCCATTACCATAAAGTGATCTACCTCATGAGAAAGCCATTTCTGTAAATGCCTGAAGAATAAGTACCCGTCCTATGTGAAGAAGAGGGTCCTTTTCCTCCAGAACAGAAAACTGGTTCCACACCCAGCCACGCTTCTCTCTCAGGTGCAAGGCTGACCTATATTCCACCTTCCCAGCTTTCAAGGTCACCATGGCTGCCAGGCAAGGACAAAGGAGAGGAGATGCCAGCAGCCAAAATGGCAGAACAAGGTACTTCATCCTGATGTTGCCTTGGATTCCAACTCTTATGTTGCCAGGAAAAATGTTAGGCTCCTTAATAATCTTTCTCACTCTTGAGGGAATTGTCTATTCCTAAAACAGAGAAAACAAAACAAAATTTTGGCATTGAGACATAACTTTTTTTCTTATAATTAATAAAGACAGGACACAACTTTTAAAACATGGAAAAGCGGAAGAAAACAGACATTCTATTTATCTTTCAATTAAGCTAGTTAATTACATTTTGCAGCTAAGCAATTATTTGCCTGGGATATTATGATTTTTCCCATTCAGGCACTATTTGTTTTAAATTGCACTCATAAATCTCCCTGGCAGTTGCGTGTTCCTCTAACAATCTCCTTGATTGACAGCTGACATTGAGAGAGATTCGATTTTATTATTATGTAATTTGCTTTTCTCCTCTCTGTCTCTGGATAAGGCTAATTGATTAAAACAACAGTCAAAACAGGAGAAAGTAAAGCATCATATATTTCTCCTGTTTTGTTTAATAAAAACAGTATTTCTGTTCCAATTTTCAATGCTAGGATATTTTATGTAGTTAATCAAATAGAATAAAAATTATATTTAAAAGGGAAGATTTAATATTCAGTCCACAAAGAATTCCTATGTTTTGTAATTTGAAAGGTAATGGAAAGAGCCATCTTCCATCTAAAAAATGAAATAGGAGATATATAGAAAATAAAAACTGAGGATATCTTGGCAGAAAAGGCTCAACATTAACAATATATAAAGTGGACAGGAAGGGTATCTACCAGCAAATATTGAAACAGAACAGCCTGCTATTTTTCCACTCAGATCCATCTGTTTTCCTGATGCTGCCACACACATTGGCCATTCTCATCTTTTCCAAGTCTCCAAAGGACTTCCATGAAGCCAAACTTGATTTATTGATTTGTCTCTAATAAAGTAATCCTAGTGAAATCCCCAAAGACTACTTTAAGAAGATCATCATCAGAAAACCTGCTGCATCCCAGGTTAGAAGGTTTTACTCATGACCTTGTTTTTAATATTCCGCTTGCACTTATGAACAACTCCTGAGAGAATGTTTAGGTCTCTGGCTTTTGTTAGGAAGGGTTGATACAAAACACTTAATTAAGAAAGAGCAGAGGGATTCTGCTTCCTCCCTAGTTTTCTTGAAGGGAGGAAATGAATTCTTTATTACCAGTTTACTTAATGAAGGTCAATGAAAGAGTTCAGCTGTGGTTGAAGTCGCATGAATTTCAGTCATGGATTAGAGTTTTTACATTTACATAGTATGCTATTTGGAATATATATATATATATATATATATATATATATATATATATATATATATATATATATATATATATATATATATATATATATATATATATATATAATGAATATATTTAATATATAACAGACACATATATAATATATTTGCATACACAACACTGGGCAAAGGGCCAGAGATAATTAAGATCTCAACAATAAAGCAGACTTAAACCTCACCCACCATGACTCAGGGAACTGAGCTGAAGAGGGAGCAGAAAGATTGTGAGAGCCATGGTGGAAGAGAATATCCAGAGACATGGACCCCCTCAGCAACAATGCACAAAGGGGGAAGGAAAGAATAAAGAAGAGCAAAAGACTGGCTCCCTCTGGTGCAGTTCATACCCCCTAACCTATGGACAGATCCAGAATGCTCTCTGAGGAAGGACACCAGTGGTAGGAGACAGAGAGGAGGGAAACAGGGACACATTCACAAGATTTGCTCATACAATGTATATACCTATTCATAATAAAGATATTCATTAAAATATTTTTGTTTCTTTGGGAAAGAGGGAAGGAAGGAAAGAGAAAGATGAATGGAAAGAGATAGAAAGAGTGAGAAGAGAGAGGAAAACAAATGGGGTGATGGCAAGGCAGATGCAAACAAACCCCCGATGCATGTACCACTTAGTGCTTCTGGCTTTACTTGTGTGCTGTGTAACCAAACTCCAGCCAGCAAGTGGGCAAGCCAGGGCCTTTAACGCCGAGTCAACACCCCAGCTTAAAACAAAAGAACAACACCAAAAAACTATTTTTATTCATTTATTTTAAATTTAAAATATCACTGAAAATGAAGACTCAGGACTTAGTACAATCAAGAATGCATCCAGTGTTAAAGTGTAATGTCTTCCGACATCATGCAATCAGGATTGAAATCTTTTCACACAATGCAACATGTCACTTTGTTTGCTATTCGTGTTATGAACAAGTAAGTCCTTTGTTCCTGCAGTGTTTCCTGCATTCCGCATTTTGCTGGCTGTGTTCCTGTGGTGAGACTTGATGTGTTTGTTTACCATATACACTTCATATAAATGACTACAGAGTAAATTGTGGGCAATTTAATTTTTTTTCATAATCATGACTAATGAGAATTCCTGTGGATAATACAACAAGTCTTAAATCATCTAGATTTTTAGTTTTGTTTTTTTTTTCTGTTATTATTATGGTAAGAGGTTTGGATTTTAAGATCAGTGGTTTCATGTACTGAGAGTGGAATCATTGATTACATGTTTCTAGTGAAATTTCTTTTAAAATTTTACCAAGTGTGGACTGTCTCATCCTCTGTTAAATATGACAGTGATCCCTTGATAAACCAGCATGTGAAAAATAAATTGGAATTCCTAGAGTTTAATAAAACAGTCCTTGAAAAAAATACATAGGATGAAGCACCCACATGTTGAAGCTGTAGAAGTGAAAATCTTCATGTTTAAGAAGAGTGGTCAGGAGCTGGACAAATAGACAATAGTGGCAAAATGTTCTTTAAAAATAAAGGCAACTTGTATGTATTTAAGAAAATATCAAAATATGTCTAACTGGAATTGTCAGAAACACAGATTTAAACCAAATTATATGGGATAAGCAATAATTTTTAAGTATCATATGAAATAATTAAATTTAAAAATATGTTTATATGAGAGGGTAGAAAAAAACAGGCATAATTTTTCAGCTCCCTAAGTGATTGTGAAGGTGCTGGAAATATGTGCACCCAGGATGCTGCGGTTAACATTGGAGCCGCTAGAGACAAGAGAGCTGAACTTCACTAGAGAACTTTGGAACCACATGGACCCACTCAGGACTCAAGTGAATAAAGCTTAGGTTGTACATGGAAAGGGAGAAGATCCACTTGAGCTAGAGGCCACGTGAATGCATTACAGAGAGCAGTCCTCATAAAACACAGAGACTTGAACCTCATTTATCAACAGCATATGAAAATAAGAAAAGTTCATTTATGCTGCATAGAAAGCTTAAGAATTAAGCAGACTTGGGCTGGAGAGATGGCTCAGCGATTAAGGCACTTGCCTCCAGTGCCTAAGGCTCCTGGTTCAATTTCCCAGGTCCCACATAAGCCAGACCCACAAGGTGGTTGCCCTGGTTCTCTCTCTCTCTCTCTCTCTCTCTCTCTATATATATATATATATATATATATATATATATATATATATATATATATATATATATATATATATATATATATCTTTCTCTCTCTGTATCTCTCTGCTTGATAACGAATAAATAAAATATTAAAAAAAAAAGAATTAAGCAGACTTATTTTTGCTTCTGGAATGAATAATGCACTTGTTTTTTCAGAAAAAGTTAAAGGCTAGACCCCAAAGCTTAAGAGTCTCCAACTATATTAAATCTCTTTCTCAACAAAAACAAAATGCTTGTAGAAAATAGAATACCAGACAAAATCCCTAACGTCTGACATCCAATCAAAACAACCAAAATATGTCTCAAATATCAGGAGAGTGGATGAATTAGATTCAAGTACAGTTATGAAAAATATTACATTATGACATATTGCAACAAATTACTCAAATCTCTTAATAAAGAGCTTTTCAAATATAGGTAGGGGTGACTCTTGTGTGAGTGTGTGTGTGTGTGTGTGTGTGTGTGTGTGTGTGTGTGTGTTGAAAAAAGATACTGAGTGTCTCACTCCACATAATAAATGTTAAAAGACAATAGGACTTTACTTTGTAATGTACTGAATGTGAAAAAAAAGAAAAAAAAATAGACGGGGCTAGTCATTAATTTTCAGCAATAAAACCTTGTTATATAGAGATCAGCTGAAATTAGGGTGAAGTTTTTTGTTTGTTTTTTGTTTGTTTTTAACAAAACCCACAAAAACTCAGTTTGAGTATCAATGTGAATACTAATTATGCCTCATTAATGTTTTTGCTATCTTAATTTTCCAAAATCTAGAATAATAAGTTATACAACTATCTGGGCATAGCAGATAATAAAAGTTTCTGATGTGTTACATTGTGAAATAATGAAAAAAGTATTTTTAACAACAGTGTCTGAAAGCTGCTTTCAGTGATATAGGAAATCAATCTGTGATATAAGAATTAAGTAAACGAAGGCATAGGATATTATGGAATGCGCCTAAATTTTGAGGCTTTCTCAATCTTTGTCACCCACTGTATGACTTATAGATGACCAACTTCATGTTCATATGTGGACCCTGCAGCTTCCTCACACAAAGGGACACTGAGCAAGCGAACTCATTCTACACACATGATGCAGACACATGAGGATTCACAGAAGCTCTGGACAACTCCCAAATTGCATAGTGCATAAATATATCACTGAGAAAGGAATGAAAATATATAGAAAAGGCACCTTTCTGTTTTACAGGTTCTAGAAACACAGAAATTCAGTGAAATGAGGACATTTATATCATAATTGTACAAATCTCTTTTATGCTTATATTTAGTGGAACTCTGAGAAATGCATGAGAATTGTATTAAATGATAGTTCATATACATTGCAAATTTTGTTGACTGAAACCCTTTTGTAATTTGCATGATACTTTATTTTGATCATACATATTTTAAGTAAATTGGTATTAGATATAAAATATTGTCTGAATTTTTATTTGAATATTTTACATTAAAAATCAGGATGGGTTAAATTTTGACCATGGCATAAAATTGATGAAATTGTATCACAAGTTCTTGGACAGTTTATTATTTTAATTTTCACTTATCTTTAAAATATGTATTTTAAAAATCCAGATGTGGTGCTGCCAGCACTCAGGAGGTGGAAGTTAGAAAGATCACCTTGAGTTTGAGGCCACCCTGAGACTACATAGTGAATTCCAGGTCAGCCTGGGCTACAGCAAGAACTTACCTTAAAAAAATAAAAAAGGAAAAAAAAAAGAAAAATATACACATTAAAAAGCAATAAAAATAACAACAGCTGAATTTTAAATCAAGCTAATATGACCAAATTAGTTAATGTTTTCATATCAGCTATTGATGAAAACTGACAGGAAATATAGATAATACCCAATGATCATGGATTTGGAAATTTAGTCATTTTGAAGATTCTATTGGCCAAACATATTTTAAAATGCTTTCTATAAAGCACTGTTATGTTTTTCTGCCCTATGCTAACTAAATGAAATCCCCAAATTGATTTGCATCTTATATTATGAAATATGCTGTGCTATACAGTCTTCAAGAAATACTAGTATGTGTACACCTATCAATAAGACAGTCAGTTTACTCACACATATAGTCTTAGAAAGGTTTGTTTTTCTATGTTAACATTCAGGATCCTACTTCATGCATTCATCTAACTGGGAAATATAGTCAGCATCAAAAATGCAGGGCATAAATACCCCTGATGGTCACACCCAAGTGCATTTGTGAGGTGAGGAAAATTGGATAATTTGAGGAAAAAAATGAATGAAAACTCAAATTAGGATAGCACATGATATCAACTTTACAAGGATTACGAAATTCAATGGCAATGAACTACAAAACTCTTAACCAGAAGAAATTTGATAAAATGGGAAAGGATGTTGTGTTAAAGATACAGGTTCAAAATAATCATGACGCCCTATCTTAAAAAATATCCACAGGCACTACGGCCAGGAATGGTGGTGTTTGTCTAGAGGCAGAAGGATCACAAGCTTTATCTTGGACTATATATTAAAATTCTGTCTCAAGAGAACCATAAAGAAACACATAAATACTTTTAAAATGCCAATAATAGTCATTAAATATGCATCATTTTTCTGCTCTATGGTATATATATTCAAAATTTTTAACTTTTTTATTGGCTTAGAATTACATGTATTAACACAACAATATGCTCTGAATCATTGGTTCTTAGATAAAGCCATTGAATCCATGATGACAATCCCTCATATGCATTAGTTATTCTCCCCCCCCATGACTCTTAAATTCTTTCTGTCCCCTCTTCTGCAAATTTCCCTGAGTCATAGTGGATGAGTTTATATTTTGCATAGTTATTAGGTTTTGAAGTGTCTGTAAATGTGTATTTTGGACAATTATGGCACCCTTGATGCCTCTCTCCTTTGTCCTTTACCAGGTTATCTTCCTTGCTGTGGGAATAGTACTTCCTTAGAGGTTGTGTTAGGGCTCTATATGGATCGTCTCCTGCTTGGGTGTCCTCCCTCAAATCAGGTCCCTTTGGTGGAGTTCAGTTGTCCCCGGTTCTCATTGTTTTCTGAAGAATACAAGCAGAGTCTTCAGCTGAGAGTGAGATTATTATTGGTCAATTGAGACAAATATTACTAGGTTGGTGAGCATTTGACAGGTGTAGCCTTTCTGAGGACCTATGGTTAGAGATGACTTCCCAAAGTAGATGGGGTTCTTGGTCCCCCTTCACACAAACCTAAACTAACAATAATTTGACTCCATAGAATCCTACCTTCTGTACAAAAAAGTTATGGAAGTAGATAGG
This sequence comes from Zapus hudsonius, assembly GCA_004024765.1. Classification (NCBI taxonomy): domain Eukaryota; kingdom Metazoa; phylum Chordata; class Mammalia; order Rodentia; family Dipodidae; genus Zapus; species Zapus hudsonius. Next base: position 10,363 of record PVHP010007540.1, read on the forward strand.
GCCCCAAACATGGGGGGGGGGGTGGAAGTCTACCTGTGGTACAAAGGACACTGACCTTTGGCTCCCTGACCCAGTAAGTAGCTAACCTCCCACAATGAATTCTTCTTGATCAGAGTGACCCACGTGGTCCGTAAAACAAGACAAATTTTTTCACATCCCTTGAATACTCACCTTAGGCAAAATATAAGACCCTATTGCTGAATATTCCAGACTAATATCACACAACACTGTGAGACCCTGCTGAATTGAGAAATGAAATCAGCTCCAAGAAGGGCAGCCTGGGCAATGCCAAGTGTTGCATTAGCTACCAGGGTAACTAGACCAACGATATCCTGAGAGAGCAGGAGGCATATTCAAGTTACACTAACCAATGGCCTGAGAATGCAGAACACACTGCTATATGGCACAGACAAGCAAGTCAAGAAGTGCCCATCTGTGCAATACTGGCGCCCAACCTAGGTGGGTAATCAACAGCTGGATAATTGGCTTCAAATAAATTTTATAATTTAAATCTTTTATAAAGTTGAAATTACATGTAAAACTGGTACCATATCATAATTTTGCAATATAACAAAGGGAATATGATCTTTTCCATTTTAACCTCTTAATATAGTTGTATATATGAGTAGTGAAATTTTTCTAAATAATAAAATAGTTTTGCTCCACTATATTCATTTTTTAATGGTTGCCATGTGTTTTCAGGAGAAGGGAAAAACCTTTTCCAATAATGTTACACATATGACTGAATACCACTAGTGTTAAAGAAACACTTCAGGCAGAATACAGGCAAAGATGGCAAATGCTTAACAATTATTTTGTTGGAAATGGACTTGGGTGTGACCATCAGGGGTCTTTATGCCCTGCATTTTCACTGGTGACTATATTTACCAGTTATGTGAATGCAAGAAATAGAATTCTGAATTTTGACCTTGAGAGAAAAAAATCTTTAAAAATACTACATGTGATAACCAGGCGTGGTGGCGCACGCCTTTAATCCCAGCATTCGGGAGGCAGAGGTAGGAGGATTGCTGTGAGTTCGAGGACAGCCTGAGACTACATAGTGAATTCCAGGTCAGCCTGGGCTAGAGCGAGACCCTACCTTGAAAAAACAACAAAAAAAAAAAAATACTACATGTGTGAGTAAACTGCCTCTCTTATTGATAGGTGTAGACATATTAGTATTTCTTAAAGACTGTATAGCACAGCATATTTCATAACATACCATGCATAAAAATAAAATGGAACCTAGACTGGTTCAATTCAAATTAATACATTAATTATATTAATTGTTGAGCATTTATCATAAGCTTCATCAGCACATTATATCCAACTAGACCCCATATGTTTTTATTATTTAAAAGGTCATTATATCCAGGGTGTTACATCACACAGGAAAGGGTTTATATTCAAAAATTTTGTGTCCAATATAAAATGAACTATTTGCTCATAAGCATATTTACTAGTAAAATCATTTATGTGTTTTATTGACCAGAATAAAGGGGAATCAGATGTTTAACTTCCTAGCCTCTGTGAGTGATGTCTCACCTGGTTTACACTGAATACAGATCTATAAATTCAATTCTAACCTTTGGGCCGAACAAGAATGTAGACATAGTAAAATGTTTTCTGTTATCTTCTTTCTCCCCCTGGCTATGCAGTCTTGAGGTCAAAAGAAAGTCTGAATGATGGATTTGGTGGCTGTATGGCTAAGATAAAGGTGAAGCAGGAAATAGTGGATAGATGGGATAAATATAGAAACTCAATCCTATTTGAGATCTCTTAAAATTCAAGGGAAACTTGGCAGTTTTACACAGACCCTGTTCACAGCCTTCAAAATAATATTGTCAGGACCACTAGGAAAAAATGGCAAATGAAAAAAAAATGTGTGTGTGAAGGGAGCTGGCATGTATAATGAAGAAGAAACTAATATTTCTCAGGCAAAATCATAATTTCAACAATGGGCCAAAACTTCCTCTAAAAACCCTCACTCAACAGAACAAAGGGGTGAAGATTCTCTTTTTGTCTGATTTTTTGAACTCTAATTAAGAATATATTTTAAGGCAGGCAACGTGGTGTAAACCTTTAATCCCAGAACTTGGGAGTTAGATTTAGAAGGATTGTCATATGTTCAAGGCCAGCCTGGGACTACAAAGTGACATCTAGGTCAGCCTGGGCTAGAGAGAGAGCCTACCTCAAAAAAAGAAAAAGAAAGAAAGAAGAAAGAAAGAAAGAAAGAAAGAAAGAAAGAAAGAAAGAAAGAAAGAAAGAAAGAAAGAAAGAAAGAAAGAAAGAAAGAAAGAAAGAAAGAAAGAAAGGAAGGAAGAAATATTATATAGTTACTTCTCCAGAAAAGCCTTGATCTATATAGCTCTTCACTGGGGTGCTGATACCCTTTGTCTCATCAAGTAGGGTTTCTTTTCAGCATTATGCACCGCCTTGTGCCTTCCATTGCTGGTCTGGAATTCACAAACTGAATTCTTCACACATGGGCAGGAAAATAGTATAATGATCACCATGTTTGCAAAGTTAAGCTCTGCAGATACTGTGCATGAATAAAAAATGTCTAGAATCAAAAGACAGATTCCAGTTGATGAAATCAAAGCTTACAGAGTCTCATTTTAGGGCTGGAAAGATTGCTAAGTAGTTATGGACTTGCCTGCAAAGCCTAAGGAACAGGGTTTGATTTCCCAGTATTCATGCAAAGCCAAATGCTTAAAGTGACACATGCATCTGGAGTTTGTTTGCAGTGTCTGGAGGCCCTGGTCTGCTCATTCTCTCTGTCTCTCTTTTCTTTATCTGTCTCTACTTGTCAATAAGTAAATAAATAATAATAATGTCTATATATTAACCCCTTTACTATATATATTTAATACATATATTACTCAATACCATACATCTATATATCCATTTTGTAAAGATAACTAATATTGCTCATATAGTTATTAGAAAGTGAATGAATAAAATGTTTAAAATTCCTATTAACATACCCTTAAGTCATCATTGAGTTTGGAGCTGGGAAGTCATTTTTGGCTGATGAATAAAGAGAACAACTGAGTATGGACAAAATGATTCTTTGATCTTAAGAGAAAATATTTTAAGTAAATGCAGAGAAGAAGAGGTGCATCACTGTGCCTTAAAAACACAAGTCAAAATTATCTCTAATTCATGGAAATGATAACTGACTAAAAGTTTCCTGTGCCTATAAATTTAAGAACTCTTCCATTTATGCATGCATGTACCTGTTGTCATGATGAAATAGAAAATCCTTTTATGGTTTTCTCTCTAGACCATGATACCTGTCCAGCTTCACTGAGGCAAAAGTTTTTCCCATAGTTATAAGTGCCATGAGCACGTCATGTGAGTTGTTGTAATCAGCCTTTTCCTTACTGAAACAGAGAACCTGACAAAACTGATTGGAGGAATGGGTTTATTAGGCTTATGGGACTCAAGGGGAGACTCCATCATGGCAGGGAAATGATGGCATGAGCATAGGGTAGACATCACCTCTTGATGAAAGCACTGCAAACAGCGGCAAGAAGGTGTGCCAAACATTGACAAGGGGAAGCTGGTTTATAACCCCCATAAACCCACCCCCAACATCACAGCTCCAGCGAGGTTGTAAAACCCAAACTGCCATCAGCTGAGGATCCATCAATCAGAACACATTGTTTACAGTGGACACCTGGATCAAACCATTACATGGGGAGACTTGTGTCTGATGATCAGAGGTACTGCATGCGGAATTATGCTTAGTGTACTTTAAGTGCTGTGCTATTTGTTTTAATTATTTACCCAAAAGTAGCTATTGGATAGTGAGTAGAAAGGATCCACTGCTTTCCACCTTCTCAACCAAGACAGATTCAGCTCTTTGAACAAATTGAAAAGATCTTTAAACCCATGTCATTACCATCTTTTTTGAGGTAGGGTCTCCTCAATCTAGCCCAGGCTGACCTGGAATTATCAATATTCAGTCTCAGAGTAGCAGTGAACTCTCAGGGAATCTCTTACCTCTGCCCCTTGAGTGGTGAGATTAATGGTGTGTGCCACAACACAGTGTTCCTTTACCATCGTTTGTATTTTTGTCCAAGCCCTCATTCCACTGAGAGCCTCCTCTGCCTTATTACTGCTCCCTCTGTGTTGTTGACTCATTGCTTTTGCATCAGCTTTACATGTCAAAATGGTGACTCATCTAACCTGGGTATAGGTAACCTCAGGAAGGTCATCAATTCACCAGTCAGTTCATGGTAGGAAGACAGTACCCCAAAACAATCCTTCCCACCTGGTGGCTCTTACATTCTTTCTGCCCACTCTTCCACTGTATTCAGCTTTAATGTATCTTTGTAAATGTCTCTTACAAATAGAGTTTAGGAAGTTTGAATGTCATTACTTATTTTTTTCCTAAGCATGGTTAAGCAACAGTGACAAATAAACATTGTCTCTCTTGCAGCATTCCATGGCTCTGCCTGGACATATATAAGCTGAAAATGATCCCATTGTGACTCAGAACAATTATGTTGGCAAAGAAGACTAATTATGACTTTAAGGATGAAAAATATGACCATCTATGCACTTATACAATTTCATACTGAATCTAATTAGAAATTGTCTTTTCTATGACCTCTTCTTGGTTACATAAAGATAATTATTCCATCTGTGAAAACTTATAAAAATATAATGCATTATGGAAGGCTTATAGAACAGGGAAATACTGAGTACCACTGAGCTCATGGACAAAGCAGATGGCGATTAATGTAATGTCTCCATCTTTAGGAAGCAATTGAGTAGGCTGGGCCAAATGACTTACAATTTGTGATGATCAGGGAATTTTAAAGCTTTATAAAATAAGGAAAACTTTTAAAGATTTCTAAAATACTGGTAAAGAATGATGAAAAGCATTTCTTTCATTTAAAGAAACATCTAAGTAATATTGTGATCTAAGCATGTATAGCTAGGTAGTCCTGTCTGAAGCAGTGAAAGGTCCTTTTGTGGACACGAGTCATGAGTAGTAGCAACAGACATGTTATTGATGTTTTGAGGAAACCTTTGTGACACCATAGATGCTATGGAGAAGCTTTTTATACCTCCTTATTTCAAAAACACCTATATAATATTCTATTGAACAGCCAGGTTGATGGCTACTGGCGAGTTACATTATAAAGCTCAGTCTATTTTTAATGAATAACAAATAATTATTTTAATAATCATTTAAGAATGTCATCTATATTGTTTTTAAACACTGATACATTGTACTTAAACATAGAAATAAGTATGGTAATACTAGAAAAATGTTAGGTAAATTAAATGGAAGCCTCATCTTGAAATATTCTGTGTGTATTTTGGATTCCCAAAGATATTAGCAACCATCTGTCTCTCATTTTTATTAGTGACCTTCATAATTCATATTCAATTTTATTTCATGCTATCATTAGATTAATTATTAGTTGTGTTATAATGTTACTACTCGAAATAACTTGAATCACTAATCAGTGTTTAGAAGAAACTTGAATTTTAGGATATTGAAAAGATTGCTCATTGTGTATGCTAGATCTAAGATGATATATATATATATATATATATATATATATCATCTTATCCATCTATTTGAGAGAGATAGAGAGAGGAAGGGAGAGAGGCAGATACAGGATGGGTGAACCAGTGCCTCTAGCCACTGCGAATGAACTCTAGATGCATTTGACACCCTGTGCATCTGGCTTTATGTGGGCACTGCGGAATCACACCCTTAGGATTTTCAGACAACACCTTAACCACTGAGCCATCTCTCCAGCCCTAAGATTATATATCTAATAATTGAAAATGTTGAATTTCCTCAGCATTAGTCAGAATTGAATGGACAAATGCATTTGTATGAGAAGTATCAAATAGGAGCTAGCAATGTTAGGACAAGATGTTGATATCTTCAAAAATTATAAAAGAAAGTGTTAAGTAAAAGGAAACTTTCTTTTAACCTCATCTCCCTAAAAAAATTTAGGTTTACTTCTGTAATAAGTTCATAAACTCTCCCTGAACTCAAAATGAAATAGCAGTGACTGGGTCATAAAATAACATAAAAAGAACTGAAATCACTTGTGAATAATATTCCTCTTGCCCTTGCACAGAGTTTTACTACAGAAGTATGATTGTCAATAGTGTCTAGTTCTTTAGAATGGAGGTGAAGTAAAGCCACTGTGTCTTTTGCCAATTTCTTTCAGTTCTGGCAATCACGTCACGTCACTCTGAGAAGGTGGAGCCTCTATGGTGGTGGTGTCAGTGTGTGATGGTGTGAAACTTAGTGCCCTGCCCCTCATGGAGATGGCAGACTTCAGCTGATGAGGGTGATGGCTAAGGCTGAGCACCACCTTTGCTGCAGGACAGGGAGCTAACAGGGCATTCTGGCAGAGACGACCATAAGCCTGCCCCCTACAACACACTTCTTCAAAGATCCAATTTTCAAGATACCACAAGCTGGGCATTTAGCTTTCAGACCACTTGAGTTTATGGGGAACACCTAATTCAAAGCACCATAATTTTTATTTAATGTAGAAATTTAATAAGCCAAACATCATAGACATCCCTCAATCTTTTCATTATGTCTATTATCAATATATGAAAATATTTATTTTCTGTATATTATTTGAAAAAAATGACATGTGTATTTATACGCTTATATATTTCTGTAAATAATTATATATATATAATTTTTACAGTTTTAAAAATATTTCATTTATTTATTTACAAGGAGAGAGTGAGAGAAAGGATGCACCAGGGTCTCTAGACCCTACAAACAAACTCATGCATGCACCATTTTGTGCATATGGCTGTATGTGGCTACTGGGGAATTGAATCTGGGTTGTTAGGCTTTGCAGGCAAGTGCCTTAACCACTGAGCAATCTCTCCAGCATCTATTTTTACATTTTAAAAGCTGTGTTATAAGGAATTTCTTCAAGCTACATAATTAATAAATGACTTATAAATAAGTAACAGACCATATAAACCTAGAAAAGTGATTTTAACTAGTAATGGCCTATCTATTTATTTATTGAATTACTAGGAGCTGTATGTTGGTTTTCATTGCTTATGACCAGTGTTTAACAATATGCTTTGCATCTGTATCTTTGAATCCTAATTTAGGTTTCTCTACAAAGCACTAAAAAAAAGGAAACAAGAAAATGAAACAGATAGATTTCTAAAACATTACTCATTTTAAGAGGTTTTTAAAAATAAATGTACAAGTCACATGTTTTTATATTATCAAAGGATTACAAATCTAGATTTTACATGATTTCTATGTAGACAAATTTATAGACAGATATATGTACCTATGTATGTATACACACTTATACCAACTTATAGTTACCAAATAAATTTGATATACTAGGAAAATGATTACATATACACATTGGGTAAAAGAAAAAAAATTAAAGAAACCCCTATACTGTATGTAGCTATAAAGGGAAATATAATTTGGAAGAGATATATTCATGACCAAATAAAAATAACAATTTTGCCTAGTTTACTTCTCATCAAATACTGCATAAAAGTCAAGTCCAGTTATCAGAAAAAATTTGAGGACTAAAATATATATATATATGTTCATATACTGACAATAATACTCTGCTCAAAATTCATAAAGAGATTTTTATATGCCATCCTTTATGTTGTTTAAATATTTTACTTGATTTATTTGGGGAGGAGGAATGTCTGGGCCTCTTGTTGCTGATAATGAACTTAAGACAGATGCACCATGTGGGTCCTGGGGAATTGAACCTAGGCCAGAAGGCTTTGTAAGCAAGTGTTTTATCCAGTGTGCCATGTCTCCCAATTCATTGATTCATCTTTAACTTTCAGGAAAATTTTATGTATGTACGTTCTTATCATGGTATCTTATTATCAACCAAGTGGACCAATTGAAGAGTTTTAAAACTTAATAGTGAAATATATTTTATTTAGCTATATTTCACGTGAAGACAGAAAAACTGTAGCACTTTTCTTTCTTCTATTTATGTGTTGTTTGCTTATTTTGATAGCAAAGTCATGTTTTTAAAATTTTCACAGTGAACATTGCCTTGGTTATTTTGAGTAAAGTGAAATCATTCTTTTATACTGCCTTGCAAGTTATTTTTTTCTTTTTATTTTTAGGGTATATCTTTTTTTAATTAAAGAATGGAAGAGAAGTGGCTGTAATGACCCTCTGTACTAATTCATTATGCTTAGATATAATTTTACATTTGATTTTCCAAATTCTGAAAATTATGTCTTTCCTTTATCTTCAGGAATAATATAATGATTCTGAATGTCATTGCATAATGTATGGGAGAAAATCGTTTAAAAAAAGGCATGTGTCTTTAATTCCAGAGCCTTTTCTAAAATATGACTGACACTCTGTCATGGGACCCTTTCAGCCTATTCCAGAGGCTGTGTGACATTTATAAAAAATGGTTTTTTACTAAGTTTGGAAAATATGTTTTAAGTATCCAGCTTATCAATTGAGTTTGGTGAATATGGGTAAGAAAATCTCACGTGTGTAATTCCTCAGATTTGCAGGCTATCTTTGACAGCACCCAAAGGATTCTGAAAGGGTTATTATTGTAATGTCACATGAATTTGGCCTCACCTCATGCCAAGTTGAAGATATATATATACACGTTGGAGATGGAAGAAAAAAATAAGATGATCTATTTCCCATCAACATTTCTATATGGGGAAAAGTATTAAAATTCACATCAAACTAATGCTTCTTTAATTTATAGTGACATCATTACATTGACTTAAAATATTCCTATTGAACATGAACTTGGAAAATTCCTAAATGATAACTTGCTTTAAAATTTCTTCTAATTGGAAAGGACACCTACAAAGAAAATAACATCAAAATATGAAGCTATGCATTGCAGACATCATTTATAGTATGATGATATATTTTGTTAGTTCTTAGTTAAGTCTTGGTAAAGTAGAAAACACTTGTCATGAATATAAAGTTCAATGATTTCTAAATCATGTGATCTAGTCATTTACTTCTTTTGAATAATACTAGAAAAGCTTTGGAAAATTGTTTTATTTCATTAAGAAATCCATTCATCGACTATTAAATTCAGTAATTAGAAACATGTTTTGTTGAAAAATATCTGTCAAGTTTAGACATATTATACTTAACATAATTTAAATATGGAAGAAATGATATTCTATAAACATTAATGTACTTATTATATCATTATATATTACTAATAGATGCAAAATGCAAATTATCACTTATATTGAAGATTTGATCTAAAGTCTTCCATATATATATATATATATATATATATATATATATATATATATATATATATATATAACTGAATTTTATACTGCTAATGCCTACATTAATATGAAGAGAATATGTTTTGTTTGATATAAATTTTTTTTGCAGCTGAACATCTCCATTTTTTATATATCCTAGATTTAATACAGCCATAGGCAAACTCAAAACTCATTTCAGGATAGCTTATCAATATGTGCTTTCCAATGAACACAAAGTATCATAAGTTACACTTGAAATAATAATATTACATTAGTATTTTCTTAATTTTAATTTTCATATTATTCAAATTTAATAGTCTTTTCATTGTACATGATTGTCATAAAACATATGTGACTCAATATATGCCTATAACTATGTGCAACTAATACTCAGAATAATGCTCAGTATTTTATTTTTATTCCAGTCATAGCATCCTTTATCACTAAGTTACTTAAATTTTAAGTTATTTAAATATTTTAAAGTATTTTAACGGAATTAAGAATGTTTCTGTAGTCAGGATGTTCTGGAAGAGGGAAAGAAAGTAAATATTACATTATAATGCTGATAATTGCTTGTTTTAAGAAAATACTACTTTCAGAAATGTGGGAAATTACATTCTGAATATTTTTTCATCAGAAAATAATCACATTAAAATATTTATTTTGCAAATAAATACTTCTCCTCATTTAAAAGACAACAATCCTATTCTTCCTCCTCCTTACAGCAGAAAGTCAATGCAAGTTTTAAAGAATTAAAGGGAATACTCCAGAGAAATGAAAAGGTACAATGGTTACCCATTCATCCAGGATATTTAAAAGTTTTAATAGTCTTAGGATATGAACATCCCCCTCTCACTGTTAAGTGGAACAAAAGACATCTGTTCACACAAGTATTTGAGAAAATCTTCAGTGCACAAGTCCATGCTTCTAGTATTGTTAGAAATGTTTCCTTGAGCAAAGTCAGCTAAGAACAGTTTTCAAGGACTGGTTGGCTCAATCTATTAAAGAAAACAAAACAAAAAAAAAAAAAAAGACATGACTTACATGCATCCAAATGTATCGTATCATGCAGTTTCAAATTCCAGGACATCTGCTGAAAATCAAGTTGAAACTTCAGACCAGCTCTTGAGGAAGAGCAGGGAAGAAGAAGGCTGGTTTGTTTCCAGGTCCCTCTGCAAACTTTCCAGAGGAGCACTCCTGGGAGTCAGAGACACTGAACTTCAGGACCAGGATGCTGTCAGCAGGCCATTGCGTGTGCAGGGCTATTTTGGGCGCTGGAGTAGAGGCAGGAACACTGGGCCTTTGTGCTCCAAACCATCATGCTTCTTTCTCTATGCTCCTTTAGTCTGAGGTTGGAACAGGGACAGCTTAGCCTGCAGTGGGCCTTTGGCTTTTTGTTGTTTTTCTCCTTTCTTTCTTTCTTTCTTTCTTTCTTTCTTTCTTTCTTTCTTTCTTTCTTTCTTTCTTTCTTTCTTTCTTTCTTGCGTTCTTTCTTTCTTTCTCTCTCTCTCTCTCTCTCTCTTTCTTTCTTTCTTCTTTCTTCTCTTCTCTTTCTTTCTTCTTTCTTTTCCTTTTTTCTTTCTTCCTCTTTCTCTCTACTCTCCTTTCCTTTCTTCCTCCCTCTCTTCTTGTCTTTCCTTATGACTTCTTGTTTTCCTTCTTCCTAACAAACAGATAAAAGAAAATAATAACTCGAGGTGACAAGTGAGGGACTTGTGTAAAAGGATTCATGTTGCAAGTGGACAGGGAATGTTCCCTGCTTAGGGATTAACCCATGAAACAAACAATCAATTTAAAACAGCATATATTTTAGCAGAAGGAGAAAAGAGCTTTCACTGTTTCTAGACTTCCTGGCTGCTTTTCTAATTTCTTAATTCAGTCATTTTTACTCAGGAATCAAGTAAACACATAATGAGAGGGACAGAGTCTAAATTTTATTAAAAATCCATTTCATCCGTGGTTACTATTAAACAAACATATTTACTAGTTAATTATACTCATTAGATTTAGTTTTGAATGTCTATATATTTTATTATGAAAAGTTTTTTCTGCAGAATATTTACTCCTTTTTTTTTCAGTCAAAAATTATTTTGAAGCTGGGTGTGGTGGCACAGGACCTTAATCCCAGCACTTGAGAGACAAAGGTTGGAGGATCACTGTGAGTTTGAGGCCACCCTGAGACTAATTCCAGAGAACAGAGTAAAGCTAAAATAATGTAAGCAGAGTTGTAAACCATAAACAATACCTATGAAACTATTCTGTATCTGAAATAAACCTTTTTTCCTAAGAAATCATGTGTCTATTACTGAAATATTTTTGTATCATAAAAAATATGGACAACAAGATGGTCTTTTCTATCATTATAACAAAAAAACATTAAGAGCAAAAAGAAATGGTATGTAAATAGTAGCTAATGAGTGCCACAAAAATCATGGTACTGATTCATGGTTATTCAATGAGTGAATGAATGTAAAACACTCCAAATTTATTACGTACTATTTGTCAAAAAGTTGATAGGCTCCTGTGGTAGTTTGACTGAATGTCCCTCAATAGATTCAAAAGTGAATTAAAAATTTGTCTTCAGCCTACTAGGTGAAGAAGGTGTCAACTTAGCCTGGCCTCCTAGGGTATTTCTAAGGTGGATATAAAATTCCAGTGATACATATGTAAAGAGCAGTTGGAGCTAAAGTCTGGGATTTCTTCTGTTTGGTTAGTTAGAGCAAAAGTTGACTGAAGGTGCTGGATGGATTTTTCTCTCTGCTTGGATCTGTGAAAGGGGGCAGCCTTTTTCATCATTATTAAACTACCCCTGGATCTGTTACTTTAATAAATACTTTCCTCCCAAAACTGTGCCAGGTTTGGAGATTCATCCCAAGGCATGTGGCTTACTACTACAGTTCCATTATGTGGAAGTCTTGTGACAGTAACCACATCTGGCATGAGTTCATGGCTGCAGTGGTCTCTTCTTGTCTGAATGAATGTTACACAGCACTCCTCCCCATCCTGCAGATTTTCTTTGCACCCCATCTTCTGTAATGTTCACTGAGCACTGCACAGGATGTTGGGAATATCTCATTTAAGGACAAATACTAATCAGTCAGTTACTTCCAGCACTTGGCCAGGTATGACAACATGTGTCCATCTGCATGAGCATGCACACTCCTCAGGTTCTGATATGGTCCGTATACTAGGCCTCAGCACAGATAGAGCCTTACATCTCTTCTCCAAGCAAGTTAACTGCTAAGGCTTGAGGAATTTCAGCCTCAGGCTCCCTCACCCTCCCTCACCACTTATCCACAGTAATATCTATGGCTTGGTAGTCTCTCTCAGAAATCATTCTTACTGTGCTGTGTTAGAACTAAGTGAAACCCCTCTCACTGTTCCTCCTGATCTCTCGACAAGCAAGACATGCAATGTGGCTCGGTGTCCTACGAGGCATATTCTATGTAGCTCTCACTTCAGCCTATGGCTTTTCTCTGTGTTACTCTACTTTATATTTACCAAGCTTTTCTGCTGTACTAGACATGCCTTTGTGTGTTTGTGTAGTTCTTTAGCTCTCTTATAGGATACATAAGTCATTTTTATTTTATTTTTTTATTTTTTATATATTGACTCTTTTCCTCCACTGGATTACACAAAGGTATCTTCTAGCCCTAGATATTACCCAGTATCTTAATTGTTTTGTCTTTTTCCTTAAGGATATGCACACTTCACCTTGTTGTTACTTGAAGTAAAAGCATCACAAATAAAACAGTTGATTCACTTTATTAAACATGATCTACTTGCCTCCACAACTCCCCTCACAGATGAAACATGGCTTATTATTTTGCAAGTATAATAAAATAATATCATTATGGCAAGAACAAAACAACTCTTCTAACTCCCAAATAGGGATAATATGGTCAGTATCTTTCAAATTATTCATATAATACTTGTTGAAGAGAGAAGGAATAAAACATATTTAGTCAACAGACTCCTTCCACCCCACCCCACCCCACCCACAAATAACCACATTCACACACATACATCTAGGACTGCACTGCCTATGAGGTTATGAATATTATGAAGAAGGAAAATTTTGCACAAAAACCTTGGAGAGGAGTAAATGTGTAAGGAGATCTGTCAATGACAACAGCAGGATAGTTTGGAGAAAGCTTTCTTTCTTCAAGGTTCAAGACATTTTCCTAACAATGCCAAAGAAAAGATGAAAAATTTTCTTCATCATTTATATTTTTAAGGTAGGAATAAATACTGAAATCACTGTATGTAAACTGTCTCTTTAAATAGTTCATATCTCTTCTCATGCATTCTAGGGTTCATATAGAAATATAAAATTTTTATCAAAAGTCTATATTTTACCTTGATTTGGATGCAACACCCAGGTGACCTTTCCAGAACACCTTCAACCTGTCTCCAAGGCTTACAATAAGGTGTAAAGAAACAGTTGAGGTCAGTAATTCCTGCACTAATCATTCTAATATTACTAAGAAATGTGAACAGGACTTTAGGATGAAATGTAAAGATTTTAAAATTTTAACTCTTCTTCAAGAGCATTTTATGAATTTGAAGTGACCGGTCATGATGTCTCCTAACCATAGCATGAGATAAAGCAATATTTCCCTTCCTTAAAGAGAAGAGAAGGTAAATGACAGGCTAACATGCACAAGATTTACCTGGAGTGGCAAAATAAGTATTTTTTTGTCTCAGAAGTATTAGTAGGAGTAGTTAGGACATGAGATTGGTAATTATATTTAATGCCTCTGGCTCAAATCAAGGGAATAAAAAGAAGTTTTTTTTATAGTACATGAGGGAACAATACTGGATAATGCAACTTGAGGGTGTTTGAATGCAGAATTTGTTACACACTCTCCCTGTGAGGATCATAATGATACCCTAAAAGATATTGGAGGTCATCACACAAGGCGAGTGAGGTACTTCCTAAGTGGTATTTCACAATCACATAGACCATTTAAGTAAATAGTGCAATTGGGAATGGTACAAACATTATCCAGCATAAGATGGACAGATAGGCTTAATGTCTCAGTAACCAATATTTTGAGTTAATGTAATTTTTTAAAGTTAATTAAATTATTACAATGATTCAACACCTTGAAGCAGTACCAATTTGCTTTTCAAAACAGGTAATTAAGGAAGGTAAAGGTAGATCAGGTGGCAAAGTAGAGGCACAGTTCAGAACTATTCTGGCAGGTACAAGTAAAGAGTCAAATTTTATTGTAATGCTCAGAGCATCCCTTGAAAGCCTTATGTGACATGTGCATACTTGCTGACAGACATAGTCTGGATACCTTCAGTCACATACTGAGACACAGCCTTATCAGCACTGGTCAAGATGATGGAATCTAAGATCTATGGCCACAGCTCAGAATTTATGAAACAATAGAGATTTAAATAAAACATATTTGCTGCATGGTAGAACTGGGAAAGTGGTAAGAATGCTTCTCATGTAGGCAGGAAGGCCTGAGACAACCTGAGGCCAATGCCCAGCACCCACAGAAAAAAGCTGGGCAAGGGCTGGAGAGATGGCTCAGCAGTTAAGTCACTTGTCTCCAGTGCCTAAGGCCCTGGGTTCAATTCCCTGGGACCCACATATGCCAGACCCACAAGGTGGTGGCCCTGGTGTGCTCTCTCTCTCTCTCTCTCTCTCTCTCTCTCTCTCTCTCTCTCTCTCTCTCTCTCTCTCTCTCTCTCATCTTTCAGCTTGAAAATTAATAAATAAAATATTTTTTAAAAGATGGGCATGATAAAATTCTTTTGTAAAATCAATACTGTGGGAATCACATACTGGAGGTCACTGGGAGTCACTGGTAAACCAGTCCACCTAAATATGACAGCTGTAGATTCATTCAAAGACTATATTAAGGAATCAACATGAAAGAGATATAGAGGAGATCTATCACTCCTCTGTGATTTGTAGATATGGGCAAAGTGTACATGTATCTGCACACACAGGTGGGACCACTATATGTAGACAGAGCGTACCACACATACTATACACACATGCCATAATTTAAACACTGACTTCAGTTCCCATAGTTTACAGCACTTTACTTGCACATCAAAACAGTTCTGAAACATCACCACAGTTCATTTCTTGCCCTTTGCTATTTCTTCAACAGGTCACTGCCCTCTCCACAGTCTCAGAATTCTGCTAGTCCTTAAGTCTGTAAGGACATTAAAAACAATGGACCATGTTCAGTGATCAGCTTCTTTGGGGTATAGGCTGCCCATTGGGAGATGTTTTCACATCAGGCAACCTCACCTCTGGCTTCTCCAACATTCCCTTAAGTCTATGGATCACTTCATGCCCTTCTTTTCTCTTCCCAAGGCTTTTGCTCTAGGATTTCAAGACACTGAGAAGTTTCTGAGGTGGGAACACCCCACTGACATGAGAGCTTTCTTCTGAGTAAAGTCATCCAGATTTGTTTCATGTGGCCAATGAAATGCTTGTTGTATCCTCTGTGGTATGAAAATCTAAGCACAACTCCAAGGTCATGTCTAATCACTGGCTATCATTGCTGGGCTTTCTAAGTTCTTTTCTGAGCCTTACTTAAAATGTTTTATCAAAGAAACCATATGGATGAATAGGAATTTTCAACATGAAAATAAAAATGGATTTACTTTGACTTGTACTGCCCAAAGAATACTGTGTGTGTGTGTGTGTGTGTGTGTGTGTGTGTGTGTGTGTGTGTGTGTGTGTGTGTGTGTGTGTGTGTGTGTGTGTGTGTGTGTGTGTGTGTGTGTGTGTGTGTGTGATGGACATATGGAAGAACTATTCTTATTTTAGTTTGGCAAGTCTTTAAAATTTTGCATTTCCCACCTCATACTATTTACAAAGATTAACACATAAACCAGAAAAAGGAATTCAACATTATCTGTTTCACCTGAGGGAAAGAAATAAAAATATACTTAGATACCCAAATATTTTGTTTTCTCGATGATGGATTATGTTAGATTATCCAAATGCACAGATTAGTCCCCTATTGGGTTAATAATGAAAACTTTCAGCCTAGGAAACACATCATTACCTTTAGGACATCCCATGTGATTAAATGAACTGCTCTTACTAATTCTGATCTTCACATAAACAATTCAGAATGCCTCAAGATTTGAGACACTTAGAAATGATGGTTAAAATGGACTTCAGTAGTCAGTAAAGGGTTTCAATGTGAAAAAAGATTAAAGTTACAGATTTTATTTTATAGCTGAAATGTGTTTCTTTTACTTTCCCCACTTTAAAGGCATCCTTTCCCTCCTCACAATAGATAGAATTGATGGATCAAAGCATAAATTATGCACCAGTACTAAAATATGTAACACTGGTTTTCACACTGGTGATCATATCTGGTAGATGCTTTTCAGAAAATATTATAAATAATAATACATGTTATTTGTTATCTGTGAGAAGTTTCTGTCTACATACATTTTACTAAATTACAATTCCACAGATCGGCTCCTCCTCATGGGCCAGTGGTCTGTTAATTCCAGAAGCCTTTTATATAGGAAAATGCCAGCTTTAATAAAATACTTTGGTGTAGGAATACTTAAATTCTTAAAAATGCTTGAATTTTCAAGTATCACTGGGTCTCAAAAACATGTAGTTTATCCATGGGAAAAATTATTTTTCCTATAAATTTATTACTAAAACACTCATCTTCAATACTTTTCAATATTGATACATTCATGTATAAACTTTTGTATAAAATAACATTCATATATAAATTAAACTAATTATATCCCCTTCCACTATTTTTATTGTTTCTGAAATCTTAAAATATAATCTTACATTGTTTTTCCCTGTGGTGTGGCATGGTGTGTGTGTGTGTGTGTGTGTGTGTGTGTGTGTGTGTGTGTGTGTGCATGTATGTATGTTGGGGGGTCCTGCAGTGAATGGAAATGTATGTGCAATTGCACTCACAGATATGCAGAAGTACAAGGAGAAAATCAGGTATCTTTGTTCTATGACACATATTTCCACGTATTTCCTAAAGAAAGAGGCTCTCTTAAATCAAGCTGTCTCAGTGATTCTCTGATCTGTGTTCTCTGCAGTGTGGCCACACCCAGCTATTTGCATGGGTCCTGGAAAATAAATTCAGTGAGTCTTGGACCTTCTCAGGCTCTCACTTTCTGCAAGCACATTTCTTTGCCAAATCATTTCCCAGGCCCCCAAACCTCACATTTCATATTGTATTGGTTGCAGTAAAATGGAGGTTTTCATCAGTAATTTCTAAACCATCTCTATATGTCCACATTAATCAGTTCACCCCTAAATGACATCACCAGCCTTTTTGTCCCCAGATATTTGATGAACAATTTTTCATACAAAAATAGAAAGTAGGGCTGGAGAGATGGCTCAGCGGTTAAGGCACTTGCCTCCAGTGCCTAAGGCCCTGGGTTCAATTCCCCAGGACTCAAATGGGCCAGACCCACAAGGTGGTGGCCCTGGTACATTCTCTCTCTCTTTCTCTCTGTCTCTCTCTCTCTGTTGAAAATGAATAAATAAAATATTTAAAAAAAATAGAAAGTAAAAATAGAGGAAAACAAACTCTCTGAAGTTGGTGGAAACCAAAAGAAAGTGCCTTTTTGTGGTTAAAAAATGACAAAAAAAGAACTTGTAAGAGCAATATAGCCCATTAAACATTAAAAAATTGAAGAAGGAAGCACAACCCAGACATTTTGATATAAATCAAGTGCAAACAAGACGCTTTCAACAGAGGAGTCACTGAGGTACAAGTCCATGAAGGTCAACCATTCACACCTTGAGGTCAGTTAACAGAGAGTCCACCAAGTGATAACTTCAGATTATTATGAGAGCTGAAATAGATCCAAAACAGACTATTCCCCCTACAGTTATCCACAATGGTATGCACGCCAAGAAAATCTACTGAAACATGATTCCAAGATACTCAATGTCTACTTTGTTAAGTTAGAAAATTAATAGAAACTTGACTCTTCCTTACTAAAACAATGGTTACAGCCCCCTCACTATTCTTTATGGTAACTTTCCTTGTAAGATTCAAAGAAATTACTGTTGCAGCAAATGTAGTTTTGTGAAAGTGTACTTAATTGTTAATGCAAAGGCAATCCAAAACAATTGAATCAGTTTGTTATTAGTGAGAATCAAATCAGCTTTTTTTACTGCTTAATTATAAATAGGCACTTCAAATGCAAAAATCATCTGAAGTCAATAAAGGTTGTCATCCATAATCTATAGCCTCCCACAATTTTTATGGAGTCTCATTATCTGTTTGCAGAATTATGTACTCCAGACCTTTATCTTACTTCTTAAGTTTTAGAATATATATATGATTATAATGAATAGTTGTCTTATAAATAAAATACATTTTTTTAATTACAGAGTTTATTAGATTAACAACCACACGATTAGCTGGCATTTGTTTATATGTTGTGTTACTTAGATTAGAACTGAGTTATCTGGATCTCAGGTACTCAGGTCTAGAGGACATCACATAAGAATTATTTCTCAGAAGAGAAATCCCTCCTCATAAGCTCAGTCAGGGTTTTACCCCATTTCTCTCTGCTGACAACTCTACTGAAGCCTCAGCCTGTATACTTGCTGAACCATGCTTTGTTATGGGTTCCATCCAAAATCCTCACCTTTAATTAGCTCAATATAAACATCATGGAAATTTCCCTCCCATCTTTCTTCCAAAAATAGCTGATGGGAGAAAAGAAAGTACAGCAAGGTGGAGAACAATGGCTGATCATCACTCCTGTGAGAGTAGCAAGAGAATGATCTGAGCTCTGGAAAGTAGGAGCTGGCTATTACACCCCAAAGCCATCCTGCAGGAGCACACTTCCTCCAGTGAGGCCCCACCCCTCAAAATGCCACCATCTAGTGACCATGCATTCAGAATACATGAGTTTATTAGTGACAACACCATAATGCCTAACAATGATACATGTCTTTAATCTATTAGTTTTAAGTGAAATACTGGTTTGAAAGTTAGTTTTGCTGTATAGTCACTAAATTATCAATAAAAAAACCCAAAATGGCCATTTTGTTAAACCCACAGCTGATGTGGATCAAGAGTTCAAAATGGGCTCAGTGACAAAGACTGTGAGTGACTAGGTGGCTAGGGGCTGTGGTCCAAATCCTCACTAAGATATCTAGTGGGTGATACTTGCTCTTAATGCATTGCTTGCAGTATATACACACAGAACCTCCAATAAGTTTTTCTATGTGTTGTTCTCTGTCAAAACTCTTCTTTGATGAGAAATGTGTTACAATAACCAGCCCACTCTCTTAACTCATTTCAAACATACCTTTATAGGATTAATTTTTTAATGTTTTATTTATTCATTTTCAAGCAGAGAGAGAGAAAGAGAGAGAGAGAGAGAGAGAGAGAGAGAGAGAGAGAGAGAGAGAGAGAGAACACATACCAGGGCTACCACCTTGTGGGTCTGGCTTATGTGGGTATTGAACTGGGGGCCTTGGGCACTGGAGGCAAGTGCCTTAACCGCTGAGTCATCTCTCCAGGCCTATAAGATTAATTTTAAAGCCTGGAAATTGCAAATAACCTTGCACCAAAAATGCTATATATTATTTCTATAATGTCTAATAAATAAGACAAATAATTATTATAACTAAAATTTCAAATTAAAGTGTTTCATATTCAGAAGTTAAATTGACATTTAACTCTTTATCATAGATGGGACTGAGTTATAACAACACCATGCATTCTTGGATGTCATTTTATTTTGCAAAAAAAAAAATCACTGCATATTTGTGAAGGGACTGAATTGTTAATAGATTTTAGAGGTACTCCATTGCCCACTAAGTAAATACAGGGTCTCTATAATATATTCATGCCTTTTTTTTGAGGTTTTTTTGAGGTAGGGTCTCGCTTTAGTTGAGGCTGACCTGGAATTCACTCTGTAGTCTCAGGGTGGCCTTGAACTGAAGGCAATCCTCCTACCTCTGCCTCCTGAGTGCTGGGATTAAAGGCATGCACCACCACGCCTGGCTATTCATGCCTTTTTTGATTAATGAGATAATGAAAACTTTTTTTTTTGTCTCTTGCAAGACAAGCTTAGTGTGTGGAGGTACAGGTGAAAATCTGACTAATGGTCGGCTAACCAATCTGTGAAATGGAGTGTGATAGAGTGGATGCTTTAGAATCAATTATGATCCGATTTCAACTCGGGCTCTTCCATTTGCAAGATATGTGAGTATGGCTAGCTCATTGCTTTTGCTATCTGTACAATGGAGAGGATCACCATTTGGACTTGACTATATCACACTGTACACATAACACTGTTGCAAACGCTTTATCCATGCTGGCATGTTGTCACTTCTTGCTCAGTTTAAAGCAAATTTTTTTTGGCCTGTACCACGGAGGATGGGGCCTTTCCTGCAAATCAACTTAAGCTAATTTGCTGGAGACTCTGTGAGGTTCTATTTTATCAATGTCCTTCAGTGACAGAAGAGAGATGAGATGCATTGATAAGGCCACACCTCGTTCAGAATCTGCCAATAACAGTAATGAATGGAAAGCCTGAAAGGCCACAGTTCCTGGATGTTCTTCCATGGCTGTCTACAGTTGCACAGGCAGGAGATAAGCTGGTAACATTGATGGTGCATGCCCAGGAGCGATTGGGGAAGGGAGTGCAAGCTGTGCAATTTCAACTATGCGCTTTATCTATGTATAGAGCACAGTTAATTCTGGACTCTCTAGCTGTTCCTCCTTAACCTGATGTTCACCCTCTCTCAGCTCTTCCCTTCTGACATCCTTCCAGTACTCATAGCCATATATGAACAAAATTCCCAAAACATCACGTATGGTCATTTTCATCTATACTGCTAAATCACGAGGAGAATTTCCATGTTTTCTCTTCTTGTATACCACAAGAAGTACATTCTTGCTCCTAAGGGCCAATCTAACTCTTTGACATTCACGGCTGTCCCATACATGAGTCTTTCTGATACAGATCTATAAAGAACTCATGTCATTTTTTCCACACCCTACAGCTCCTGAATTATGATATGAATGCTCTTTCCAAATATCAAAATATTAGTATAGTATTACAATACTCATTTCTAGTAGATGAGCTTAGTATTTTCAATATTCTCTCTGCTCAGAGCCTTTTCCCTTTTTAGCCACTCATTACACCTTAAAATGTGTCATTAAGGAGAACATTAGTTAACATGTTTTCAAATATGACATTATCCCAGTTCCACTTTTATTCTTCCTAATTTATAAGCCTTGCCTTATTTCAACCATCTTTGACCACAGAGACCCTGTAAGTCATTTATGCACCATTTTGCTTTCCTACACTCTTCTCTTAATTGCTGACCTCACACCAATCCCAGAACCCTACAGCTACACATTACAACTCCATCCAACCTTTATTTACTGTTGAATCTAAATAGAGCAAATTTCTCTTGGAAGCCATTCAAAAGTTCCACAGCCTCACTAAGTCATTAATAATCCAATGCAACATTAGTGTGATAACAAAATAAGGGAATCTTCCATTAAATAGAGGACAGTAAATCAAGGAACTGCCCAGAGTTTGAATATATTTAGAACATATTATTCTGTGTGAGAGGGGGTAGAAAGAGAGAATAAGTGCATTAGTTTCCCCTCCCATTGTAAGTGAACTCGAGATGCATGTGGTACATTGTACACCTGGCTTTATGTGGTTACTGGGGAATTGAATCTGGGTCAATAGGCTTTGCAAGCAAGTTATCTTTACAGGACTGAGTCATGCCCTCAACCCTGTGAAATGATCTTTTTAGACTAGCTGTCATAACTCTGACAAATGGAAGAGCCAGAGTAAAAATCAGGTCATAATTTATTCTAAAGCCTCCCCTCCATCAAACTCTATTTCACAGATTGGTTAGCCCACCATTAGTTTCCTCCCTGTTGCTGAGACAAAAATATCTAACAAAACTTAAATGAGGAAGGATTTATTTCAGTTTACAGTCCCAGATTGCACTCCGTCATGATAGAAAGACATGGTTGCATGCTTGAGGTAACAGATCACCTTCAGGAAATCATCAGGAAGAGGAGAGTGATGAATTCTGCATGCTCAGCTGATTTACTCCTTTGTTTTTTATTTATTTATAAAATCCAGGAACCCAGCCCATGGGATATGGCAGTCCATGGTTAAGATGGGTCATTTTTACCTAAATTTTCCTAAATAAGTTAACCCCACCCAGACTTGTACAGAGGCTAAATCAATGTACCTTGCCCCTGTCTGGGAATTCTATGTGTTTCTGATTTAACAATTAATGTAAAGTACCACAATAGTATTTCCTGAATATGTCAACATGGTTTCTCAGAGCGATGTCACTGGAGAGGGAGTCAAAGCTGTTTCCAATTCAATCTATAAATTTATGATGCTTAAATAAATATATCCTAAGAGTTCTTTGTTTGTAGAATGAGGCCACAATTGAAAAAAACTAATAATGTTAAAAAATAACATTTCAAAAGTAAGCATTTAGAATTTTTTAGATCATTAATCCGAGTGATTTCTCAAAGTCTGACCCAATTTTTTTATTTATTTACAATCCTTGCTTATGCTGCATTGCTTATTTATTGTGATTTTGTTTGAAGGCAAATATTGTCATAAGAACTCACTCTAGACTCAACAGTACTCATATCAATTTAGTCTGCATTTTATAGTAAACTGCACTTCACAACCTTATGCATAGCCAAATATCGTGCCTGTGAGAACAGATGTCTCTGTTCATTAACTGGGATGTTTGAACTTGAACTCTCCAACTGAGCAAGTGGAATTAGATTTAGTTGCATGACACAAATAGTTATGTTATTTTAGCGGTATCTTGCATATTCAAAAATATATCAAAGGTGCAAAAGCTTATATATTAAAATTGATTCTATCTAATAAGACATGACATCACCATTTTAAGGCTTGGCAATGGGTCACTTGAGTATTTATTTGGGAGTTATCATAGAGTAATTCAACCGAGTCTACAGTGAGACTTTCTAATATTTTGGGCTTACTTTCAAGTAGTTGCATATAAATATTTTATCTAATGTAAACGTTTAAAATTAACAATGACATAAGTTTTTGAAAAAAAAATGTGACGTGTGGAAATGATAGCAGAATATTTTCATTGCAGTTGTAAATACTGAAATTCATGATATAATTACATTTTTATGCATGTCTTCATATGTATACAGAATCTTAATCCCATTCACATGTAAATATGACAAACCCATACTAAGTGATGAGGTTAAATATTCGACCAAATCAAATATTATTTAAACATATGATCTTGTTGAGAAATTACAAAAAATCACTTAATTAATAAACCTGCTAATGTATTGATATACTGAATACAATTGCACTGCTCAAAACTGCTTGATCTTCCTGAGGAAATTTTGATCTTACTACATATTATAAATAATAAATCCTTGCCTGGAAGCTACATACTTGCAAAGATTGATTTATATCCAAGGACTTCCTTTTTTCCCATTTCTGTACATCTTTTAGAAAATCCCAAGCAGAACATTTTCATCTAACAGAAATCTGTAGCAGAAGTATTGCAAACCTAAACCACTGAATAGTACTTGTTTTCTTCACCAATAAAATTCATAGCTACAATCCAAGTTATTTTTCCTGTTCTATGCTCTCTGGGTATATATAAAAATTTTTGCAGGAAGATAACAATTGCTTTGCTGATTGCTTCTCACTGGGAATTACCCTTTAATGCAAAAATGCAAGATGGCAGAAGGTTCTACTACTTAAAACAGCGTTGACATTTTGGCAAAAAAAAAAAAAGCATGCAAAATGTATTACTTGGGCATTTTTTTTAAAAGATCTATTGGCGCACAAACAAACCTTGAATGTTTATTTTCATTTGAATATAGAATGTTTTGTGTTTTTAAATAAAATTTCCATTTGCTATATGTTCCTAAATATTAACTATCAATTATGAATTCATTATAAATAAGTTTTCTACATATAATGATATGCCGTGTAAAAAGTTGATGAGTTTTGCATATTTGGTGCTGGGAATCAAGCCAGTGTCCCACACATAGTAAATTCTGGAAATGTGGAGTGAATATCTTTATCGAATTGTCTCAAAAAAAATACAAGCATACCCCACCTTAGTCTAAGCTGTTATCACCTATCATTGGAGAATCTATTTTATTTTACAGAATGCAGAGAATACTGAGAGACCAAGATCTACCAAATTCAACAAGAAAACATAGCTGACTGCTCACCACAAGATGTACAGCTTCTACCACACTTAATAGAGCCCAGGAGGAACTGCCGAGGAAACAGCAATACAAATATTACTCCCAATGCTAGCCTGACAACCGCCTCCAGGGAAATAGCAACAAACACAAAGATGAGCTGAAGCACATCATAACAGAAACACAGAGGCTACAGTGAACTCAACACTGAAAACAATCCACTAACACATGCAAGGCTCATGGGATAGTTGAGGAAGAGGGGTGGGAAAATTGTAGGAGACACAGGTTATATAGAACTGTCTGGAGGTACAGCTCACCCCAGAAACTGACAAAGGCCCTAAATACTCCACCTGGAACACCAAGGACCTGACAGAAGTGGAAACCTCAGGATTAAGGAGATAGGGGATAAGGTGATGCAAAACTGTAACCTCTGTAAATAAAAAAAAAGTATTTTAAAAAGTTTATTAGTTTTATAGCTATGCTTCAGTTAATTAATATTATACATAATACTGGGGTAAATGAATAATTTTCTCTATGTTAATAAAAATTGCTGAGAGTTAATTGTAACAATGGGTGTAAACTGAATTTTACTTTGGTTTTAAACAAAATCACAAAACTTCAGAGGTTTGAAAACAAATGGTTATTCTTTTCGAACAGGTTCAGTGGGATTTCTTTTGTGAACACACACTGCACACATCAAGCTCACAGTAGACACTAATAAAATGGATTGGGGCCTAGTGAAAGGCACCAGAGAAAGAGAGATGGAAGGCTAGTCTACAGGATCTTAAAAATCCTCCAATACTTGGCAAGTGTCACATTGACTCGCATTTTATGGGCTGTCAGTGGCTTGGGGCAGTGGGATTCTATTAAGTTCCTTGTATTGGAGCAATAATGTGAGAAAGTCCTAACAATCACCATAGTCTCCACATGTTTGACCCCTGATCTTGCTGTGTTCAGCACACTCATACTCTACCCCAGGGATCAATGCCACTTTCTCATTAAATTACTGTTTCACATTTCAGGATTTATGGATGTTGCTTGTTGGCCATTGTTGTACTTTCCAGATATTGTTATCTAGGTCTAGAGAGATCTGTGTATAGAAAATATATTTTTTCCAATACTGCCTCTTGTCAATGTGATTGGTTGCCCTCTGGAACACTACCTCCTTAATTTCAGGGCACTGAGAAATCCAGCAGGAAACTTAGATAGATACTTCTCTCTGCTGACTCACTGTCAAAGTGATGGAAAATGATATATAGCTTGCTGGTGGAGAAAAGTCATCAATAATCTTAACCAACAATGGACCCTGTGAGCTACATAACCAACCAGACAAGCAAGGGGTGCAGACTGGATTCCTAGTGACATCATCTGTTATGGGGGTAAACAACTGCTCTCTGATTGGATTTGAGGCCAGCTCCAGGGAAGTGATTTTATATTTGGTGCTGAAATCCTAAACCATATGGATAACCTGTGGATAGGAAGGTCATAGGCCTCTTGAAGGAAAGCTGCTATTGTTTTTTGGCTAAATGGATATCGGATTTCTGTCTATATATTTATATGATGCCCATAGATTGGTGAAGCTTTTGCCAAAGATCAGTGTGACTTTCTTTTGAAGTTGTATTTTGCTATTCAATTCAGGATGGCCTTGAATTGCTGTGTAGTGCAGACCAGTTCATGATCGTTTTTTGTGGATATTTTCATTGAATGGATAAGAAAGAACCAGATATTTACAAATAGATAAAAATTGCTATCAGTTTAGAAAATAATATTGGAGATAAAACTTCAAATGTGTCAAGAAATGTTAGGAATGCTGCTGAATTTTAGTAATATTATGATCATATGAAAGTCATTTAGGAGTGTTTTTATACAATTCTGCAAATAAAGGCACAGATCAACTTAATTACTATGTTTTAATTTATTGCCACAGAGAACCCAAGGAATCACACAGTACAGTCATTTTCTTTCTTGGATGAGATCCAACTAAGACTTATTTTCTTCGGATGTAAGTATAGTTTAATTCTAATGATTCATTTTTCTTCGTGGAATTTTTACTTGGTGTTCTTAAAAAAACTGTTGTTTTTCAAATAAGTGTTGAATTTATTAGCATACATTTCTAATGTTTACTCAGCATTAAAAGGCCAAGATAATATTTCCTTCAGAAAGCCAGGCTACATTTGTAAATTAATGGATCTTAAATGCTATTATTGTACTGTAAAGTAGGTATAAGCAGAAGTGACTTTAGTTTCTGCATTATATTTCTAATAATTAGAATATGAGAATTATTTGTCTTAATCTAGGAACCGCAAGTACTTAGCTGACACATTGTCTGTAGAAAGCTCACACTGAGCATGTGGATGGTGTTTAGGAATATTCTTGGACACTGGTCACATATGTCAAGATCAGCCTCAGATGTAAAAAATCAAAAAGTATTTTTTAAAATATTGAAAATTGTATTCTACGGTCAAGGTCACTGCTGATTAAGAACCATTGTCCTGGTAGGATAAAAGGAGACCACATTATATATCTTCCATTGTAATATATAGATATATTAAGAAATGTGCTATTATTCTATTTAATCTGATTTCTGCATTAAGCAGGAAAGTTCAATATTTATGCATATTGATGTGAATCAATAATCCATACACCTTGTTCAGAAATATTTTTTGCAAATTTAATTCGTAATAGTTTTGAGCAAGATGATTTTAGGAAATGAGTCATATATCTATGTGTTATTCTAAGAACAATTCACTTTAATAATTAAAATGTTATTGGAAACTTCAGTATATAAACATATTGCATATTGGTTGTATACCTATCAGGTTGATCCTCTCATGTTCTCTCTCTCTCTCTCTCTCTCTCTCTCTCTCTCTCTCTCTCTCTCTCTCTCTCTCTCTCTCTGTCTCTCTCTCTTTCTCTTTCTCTCTCTCCCAGAGACCATTTTAAGTGGGTTTCTGCAGTCACTCTGGAATCCTGCTTGTTCTAACATACTGCCTTCCTCTTCCTCTGGTATACTTTCTGAGCCCTGCAGGTATGAGAGAGATAACTGTCCAGGTCTGCAAACTTGCACACTTCCTCTTCTCTCCATTCTAGTGGGTCTTGAGTCTCTCATCTTCCTTGACTGGTTGATTTTATAGCTTGCAGGATCCATTGTTTGTTCACATATTAGTGACATACGTTCCCAAGGTTTTCCAGCACTGGGACTGTTAGCTAGCAGGGAGCTGGCTTCCTTCTCAGTTCCAGCTTGATTTCTCAAAATCCTGTGTCCACAGCCTGTGGGAGCTTTAGCAACAGGGTGCATCTATTCCCGGTACATATCCAAGAGCTTAGGCAGTGGCTGCATTGTTTTGGGAGCTTCCAGGGCCTCCTGGGCCAACAGTTCACTGTGGGGGATGACCCGATTCTGGCGCTGGAGTTTACCAGTAATAAGCTACTGAGTTAGAGTGAAGCTTTCTCAAGCTCAGCAGAGTACTTTTGCATCTCCCTCTTTCTCTACAACATGTATATCTTTTAATTAGCTAATACAGAAATAAGTATTTTTAATCAAAAACTTCTTTATTTAAACAAACGTTTTAAATCACCAATGCCAAGAGCTGCAACTCAAATGAAGATTTTCCTGAAGTTTAAAAATAACTGAAATTTCTTCTGGCTCTCTTATCTTTAATGTCACAGTGTTTTTATCAGCTTTTCTGACCTTTCCTCCAGATCTTATACTTGTTAGGATGTTTTTCAGTCATCTACACCCTCTTGTAGGTCTCTTGATTGACTTTCACACACCAGGACTTTGGGATTAAAAGTCGTTAAGAAAAAATGAATAACCATGAGTCCTTTGATCTATGTTCCAGACTCAGGGTCTGAAGTGTGCTGCAAGCATTAGGAAGATTTTCACTTGACTTCAAACTTGGAACCTTTGGAAGGTGAAGTGACTCATCCTCTACAGCAGGAGTGTAAACACAGGAAGCATCATGTTCCTTGAGCATGTTGATTGGGACCATGAGGCCAGCATTATACACGCTATCTTCTTAGCAATCTTCCTATTTCTCTTTTTACAGGATGTCAAGTGGTATTGTAGCCTGTTGGCTGGGTCATATGGACAGATTTCTACCACGTCTGGCTCCATTAATCCTAAATAACAGGAACCGCAGACTAGAGAGAATGCTGGTACGGGGATGCATCATAAGAAGTAGGTTTTCATAGTCTTTTATTTTTATTTTTATTTTTGTGAATCTTCCTCCCATCCTAGAACCTCAGCCCTGTCCTTACTGGACCATTCCACCCCCAACTATTCAGTGTTTCCACTTATGTGTGTTCTATTCCCTCTTCCAATCCCTCCCCACATCTCTCTTCAAACCACATTCTAGTCTCCTAACACATATTATTGATGCTTTAAAACAACTTATAAACAAATCAAAATAGTCCATGTTAGAACCTGTATATGAGAAAAAAATGTGGTGTTGGTTTATCTGGGTAAAAGCTTGGGTAATATCAGTATATATATGTATATATATATATGTATATATATATGTGTGTGTGTATACATACATACACACACATATATATATTTTTTCCTATGTCCTGAAAGATGCTTTTTAAAGAATGGACAAGAGGTAAATAATATGTGAATGATCAGAAATAATCTCTGTAGTCTTAGATGGAACTTGTTATTAAATTTTATAAAATTGTGACAGGGAACATGACTCAGTGGTTAAAGGCACTTTCCCTGTAAGACTGCAAAATGAAATATGAATCCCTAGAATCTATGTAAAGTTAGAAACTTAGTGCTATATTCCTCTGAAAATGGAAAGAATCTATGGCTATGGAAGTCGGAGACAGGAAAATCCCAAAGCTCCCAAGGGCAAACAACCAGAGAAAATGTGTCTCACACAGGTGGAAGGAAGGACAACACTCTGAGGATGTCCTCTTTTTCCACATGCAGGCTACATCATGTAGCATTCATATATACACATGCATACATACATACATTATACACACATAGAGATAAATTTTTGAATAATTGGAAAATTTAATTTCTGTTGTTTCTACATCAAAAAAATTAAGTCTTTTCTAATGTATTTTTCTTTTTAAAGTATTTTATTTATTCATTTTCAAGCATAGAGATAGAGATAGAGAGAGAGAGAGAAAGAGAGAGAGAGAGAGAGAGAGAGAGAGAGAGAGAGAGAGAGAGAGAGAGAGACAGTACCAGGGCCACCACCTTGTGGGTCTGGCTTATGTGGGTCCTGGGGAATTGAACCCGGGGCCTTAGGCACTGGAGACAAGTGCCTTAACCGCTGAGCCATCTCTCCAGCCCTCTAATGTATTTTTCAACATGAAGTAACAGGCCTAAGTCTTTTTATAACACCTGATATAATTAAAGTGAAAGTGCAACCTAAGAAAAAGAAACTTCTTAAAACATTTTCAATTTTGGGCAAGGAAGATCACCCAGTGGTTAAAAATAATTGCTTACAAAGTCTGACAGGGATAAATAAAATATTTTTTAAAAAAGTGGTGGCTGTGGTGTGCTCTCTCTCTATTTCTTTTTCTCTCTCTCTTTCTCTCCTTGAAAATGAATAAATAAAATATTTAAAAATATTTTTTAAAAAGTCTGACAGGGTTTGATTCTCCAGTACCTACGTGAATCCAGATGCATAAAGTGGTGCATGAGTCTGGAGTTCATTTGCAGTTCATTTGCACATTCATTCTCTCTCTCTGCTAGCAAATAAATAAAAATATTTTTAAAAAACACCAGTAGAAAAAGGAAATAGTTTTTCAGCTTTTCAATCACCGATTCTTTGAGAGGAAGTAGAAAGGAAATGAGCGTACTCACTGTCAGCTGAGGACTAAGACAAGGACATGGCCTTGATTTCCAGGGCTAACAGAAAACTAATTCCCCAATGTGAACCCAGGATTCTTGGGAAGGAGGTCCTAATACGTCCCCAGAACAATACCACTCGAAGATCCTTCTCAAATCACACTTTAATGGAGAGCCTTTTGATTGAAGGGGGTAAAAAAGCGAAGGGCTCCCAGCACTAAGAAGCAGCTGCTTATATAGGGAAAGGGACACAGCTTCTTCCATGATTGGCTGGCTCTTGCTTGCTACCTCCAGACGCCAAGGGATTGGCTAGGATAGTTTGTAGTAAAGTAGCCTTCCATTGACCTTTTGACCTTTTAGTAAAGTAGTCTTCCCAAGCATTGCCTAGCTGCGAGGTAGTGGGCGCCACCTAATGGCGATCCGGGCTCCCTGCACAGAACCTAAGTAGAAAACTTGCAATTGCTTAGAACCAGGATGGGGCTTCCTCACTGGTGGAATTGATCCTTTGAGCTTCAGCCATCAATGACATTAGACAGGTCATCAATTTCCCTTTACCAAAATACCAGGCATATCCTAATGTACTGACAAAACCATATTCTCCATAGCTGTCTAGTCACGTTCCCATTACATTTACCTTAAAATTTATGTAGTGCAACCTTTTATGAAGACATTATTTAAGTTTTAACAATTATGATATTATAGAATACATACATGCATCTCCAGTGACAAGATGTTATATTCTTTGCTCTGTGTCCTTCACGTTTTTCAGAAGCTCAGTAGTGATGGCTTATTTTCAGCAGTATAAAATAGATAAATTCAATATGACCTTCTTTCACCATGTGGTCAGAAAATATGATATGCTCTGGGGAATTAATGACATACCATCACCGTTACCCAGCAAGTGATTACTGCTGTATGCTGCACAAACCATAAACTGGGTGTGGGGAGGATACTGAAATCAAATGGACATTAGATGAAAATTAGATTTGCAGACCCCCTCACACAGGTGCATGTATCTTCCTTCATCTTAATAAGTCATTACAACAGAGATTTGATTGATAGAAATTTGGTATTTATGGACCTTCTACAAGAGGTAAAAGTTACAGAAAACTCACTCAGAAATGGTCTTGCCAGCTTTTCATAACTTGGATTCACTGAGGCACACAGGGAACTTTTCAGATTGATGAGAGCTAACTGACAGCCTGTCTTTTCACAGTGTATCATTCATAAACTCAGCTGTGAAGAAGTAAACAGAACTGCAGATTTTCCTTCAATTTCACTCACCCTAGAGATATGGGGACAACTGATACTGATATGTACTTACATCTGAATATTAATAGATCCTAAAATGCATTTCTGTAATTTATGTATTTTGCTTCATTTTTCTTGAGAAATGAAATTGAAATTCATTTTGTTGTTGTTTGACAATTCTTTTAGTAGGAGTAGCAATGATACTCAAATCTCTCACTGACTATGATGGAAAGCAGACCATGTATCCAGGCTCTTAGTTGATCAAAAATGGACACCAGATACAATGCAGTAGCCATCAATGTCAGAGGAATCATGGAAAAACTTGAGGCGAGTTGAGTTCACGGAGACCAGTCCAGCATTCTTTGCACTGTGATTTCCTCAGAACATTTTCTGACAGCTAGAGTCAGGTGATAGTCTGAGCAGCACTAGGATGGTGATTTTCAAGGGTGTCAAAGGACAGCTTTCAAAGGGTCTCAGAGACAATAGTGGCCCACACTGGAGTGTATGGATTCTAAGGAAAAACGGAGCTTGAAATGTCAGTACTGTGGAGAGCAGAGAAAATTCTAAAATATTATCCCAATGTTTGGCAACCTTGAGTTACCTCAGATTATTTAATTGTGTAGAGGCTAAGAAGACAAGAAAAAAGTGCATATTAAAAAATAAATTACAAAGTAGAAATTGTTACTTTTGTAATATTGAAAATTAACATTTGAATCACTAATCCACTAGGATAGAAACTTTCAGTAAATAGCCCAGATTTTTCAATAATGCTCCAGAAGGGCTCCTACATTGAAGGGGATTTGAATTGAGGAAGAGTTATGCATGTAAAGAAGGAACATTAGCTGAGAAGATGGTCAATTCTCATTTAGATTTGTTCCCACTTCAACCATTCACCTTGTAGAGATAACTCTAATTATCCTTTGCAATTTGTTTTCATGTAAGAATTCTGGCAATTCATATGACATTGGATGAAACTGTAATCATGACTTTAGAATAGAAGAGTTAATGTATATATCTACGTTATTAGAAATGTGCTTATGTTTGGAGAAATGAAGGAGTGGTAGAGCAGTGTGTAGAATGCACAATTTCTAGTTCCAGCAACCCTAAAATATAGACATATAATAATTGTACCTGAGACATTATACATAGGGGAGCAGGACAAAAAGAATATGCTCCAAAAAACTGAAATTTGTATATAAAAATGTAATTGAGAAGAGATTTTACAATGGTTCCATGTAATAATTAAACTTGAGTGGAGGTGAAGAGTTTGGTACAAATGAAGAATGGTATCAATGACTGGGAAAATAAGACAGTGGGAACTATTAATTAGAACCATGGGTCTCATGAAGGGTGGAAAATATGGAAAAACAAGGGTGGATTGAACTGAACTTCTAAAGAGCAAGCAATCAGGGCTCTGGTCTGCTTCCTTCAGTAAAGATACCAGTTGGTGACAGGTGTCAACTTTCCAATTCTCTGGCTGCCTTACACAGTCGACATTTTTCTTTCTTTCCCGTCTTCCTCTTTGCCTTCATCATTTTTCATTCTTTTGCCCCTTTCCTGTCTTGGCTATCTCTGTGTCTATTGTCTTAGAGAGTTCCAAATTTGTGTATCTGCATTTCTGAATCCACTTTCATTTGTGTGACTTTTAATGAAATAGTGGGTATGTAAAATTGTTATAGATGAGATTTGCTCTTTTGTTTAAATTTAAAATTGATGAATCATGGGTATATTTAACTTTTAAGACTCAACTCTATTCTTCTCATGTAATTGCTCATTTTTATATACAATCCAATTTTCCTATGACTTGAAAAATCTATATATAAAATTAAATGATAGATTTCTCTGCTAAATGTGAGACACAATGAAGTTCTATTTGACCAGAATCCAATAAAGGAGAATATTATACAAAATATTTATTGCATACACCTAATGAAAATTTAGTAGTCTTCAGAAACTATCATAATGTGTTACAAATTTGTCAAAGGAAGCCAATGTTGCCCTAGGTAACTCATTTCTTCTCCTTTATTTCAATAAAATTTTCTGGATATCTATTTGGCATGAAATATTTACCTTGGTGTAAATATATTTCCAATGTTTTATATGTTTAAAATAATTCAAATTCTCCAACACTTGCATAAGCCTTAAATAAATAAAATTGCAAGCCATATTCGATAGATCTCAATCCATACTTATTCAAAAAATATATTAAAAAATTCAAACCATATTAAGACCAATCAAGTTACTGTTGCCCGTTAATAATTTATATATCAGTGGATAGTATAGTAAAGTA
Organism: Zapus hudsonius; assembly: GCA_004024765.1. Taxonomy (NCBI): domain Eukaryota; kingdom Metazoa; phylum Chordata; class Mammalia; order Rodentia; family Dipodidae; genus Zapus; species Zapus hudsonius. The sequence goes on from PVHP010007540.1 coordinate 44,195, forward strand.
TGTTTTTGTATTTTAGAAGTTTTAGGATTATATTTATAAGTACTTTGAAATTGCTACCATTACCAGAAAAGTGAGGTGTGTTGTATATTTTTATTGATTGCATTAAATATGTGAATTAGTGAAAAATGCAAATCTATAAAATTGTAATACTTATAAATTTAATTTCCAGATAATTTTCTAAGACTTCATTTTGATAAACTACACATACACAAATTACAGCATATTTCATGTTCATGAGGTAAAGTTTTTCTATCTACACTTACAGAGACAGATATGGACAGCTAAAGTCATAGTGCAACAATCCCCCATTCATCTCCATTACTCAAACATGTGGTAATAAAAGATTATTCTTAAGAGATATTCAACCTACCTCTTGATCACAATAGAGCAGTAGAGAATCTCTCATTTTTAAATGAATTAGACTGAAGATCATATCAATGCTTATGAACTTGATCCTATCAACTCAACAACTGGTGACCCTCCTCCTCTTTCTGAGTAACCAGGATATGTCCTCTCTTGTATTCCTACTTATCTGGCCACTTCTTCTTGTTCTAATTCATCAATTACTGCTATTATCCTCATCATTATTACAGTGTTAGACAACAGCCATTACTCTTAACTAGTACTCACGTAGACCTATTTGATTCCTCAACTCACCTGATTTACAACACTAATTATCGACCCTGCTTTTGACTAATATTCATCTCCAGACAGAACGTATATACCAGGATTCACCTTACCTGTCCAGGTGGAAGTCCAAACGGGATCCCAAACATCACGTTTTATCACATATCACACTATTCTTTTGTATTCTCTTTTATCTCAAGGAACAAATCTTTCCTTCCAACAGGTTAAGTCAAATGGGTCCAATCACCTATTTTTTTTCTAGTCTCTGAAACACTCATTGTGTCCTTGCTTTTATCACCATCATTCTACATACATAGAATGAAACTATTCTGCTCACATTCGGAGTCAGTGTGCCCAGTAGAAAACTCTTACATTGGGTCTGGGGAGATGATCAGTGCTTAAAGATGCTTGCTTGCAAATCCTGCTGGTCCTGGTTCAATAGCTCAATACCCACATAAAGCCAGATGCACAAAGTGGTGCTTTTGTTTGGGGTTTATTTTTCAGCAACAAAAGGCCCACTCATTCTCTCTCTCTCTCTCTCTCTCTCTCTCTCTCTCTCTCTCTCTCTCTCTCTCTCTCTTACTTTCTCATTCTCTCTCTGTCTCTGTTTCTCAAATAAATAAGAGAAAACCCTTATGCATGGGAAACAGGAGGCAGACTTGAGACATGCAGTGTACTTCACGCATCAGAAGTCTCATAGGATGCCCACAACAACTGCAACTGCAGAAACAGCTAGACTAGCGTGCCCATTCGCAATAGAATACAAGCAGAGGGCTGACATCCTGAAATTTTCCTCTGAATTCTACTCATATACCCTCTCTCTCTCTCTCTCTCTCTCTCTCTCTCTCTCTCACACACACACACACACACACACACACACACACAAGATCTGTAGATTATAACATAATGGGACTTTCTATCAGAGAAGAAGTTACTATTTACAAATCAATTTTGCTTAATTATTGAAAAAACCAGCATATAGTATGATTGCATACCATAAAATATGACGGGAGCATAAGTATAAAGACACTCCTTTAATCCCAGCACTTTGGAGGCAGAGGTAAGAGGATCCCTGTGTGTTTGAGGCCATCTTGAGACTACATAGTGAATTCCAGGTCAGCCTGGGCTAGCGTGAGACCCTAACTCAAAAAATAATGTGTATAATAAAATATGTAAGTACATAATAACTGTATTATTTTTAGAGTTATTATAAAAAACATTGGGATATATTACCATGAAACTAATATAGTCAGCACTAGAGCTTTCCAGTAAAAATCACCAAAATACTTTCCTAATTTATATATGAATTAATTGATATTCAACTTTTTTACATACTTTTAAAAAGAGAATCCTTTCGCTTATATCAAACATTTTGTTTTCTTTTTTTCATGCTTTCATAATTTTGGGTATAATATTATTATACCCTCCCTTCACAAACTAGTTAATTAAATTAATTCAAACATGCTTAAAAATGAAAACAAAACCATGTGGGAACATGAAAATATACATTTTGAGTCTTTCTAATCTCTAGATGGACTTTTAGACATTTGGAATTTAACAAATATTTTTGAAAAGGGACATTTCTTAATAAAAAATAAATAAGGTCTTCTTTAGGAAGAATAAATATAAATTTGAAAAGATAAATATAAATATAAATATAAATATAAATATATAATTTATATAAATATAAATCAATAATGAGTTAATTCTGAATAGATTTTTCATGAATTGATAATAATAATTGAAAATAATTATCATGTATTACACTCCTACCTTACAAAATTGAAGTCAAGGTGAGACCTCAATCATCTGTTTTGTTCCCATTGAAAGTCAACTCCACAATCATTGGCTTAGTGTGGCAACTCTGTCCCTAGGGTGTTCCCTCCCTCTTCATGCCTTCCTCTCGCCAGGCACCTTGTCTTTTCTAATATGTCATAGTTGCTTCTGCCTCAGTGTCTTGGTAAAAGTTTCTTGAATAGTCTCTACCTGGACTTTTACATGGCTCTCTTTATTTTCATAAGCCATTTTTAGAGTTGACTAAACTGTCTAAAGAGAGGTAGAATAAATATAAAGAAAAGCAAAATACAGGCTGTGATGGATAAAGTGAGATATCAAGAAAGTAGGGTCAGGTCATTCAATTCCCTCCTCTCTCACTTCCTTCTCTCTCTCTCTCTCTCTCTCTCTCTCTCTCTCTCTCTCTCTCTCTCTCTCTCTCTCTCTCTCCCTCCCTCCCTCCCTCCCTCCCTCCCTTCCTCTCTTGTGTCTTTATGGATAACCCTAACTAAATCTAAACTCTGTGATAATGGAACTATAAACTGATATTTTTTAATTGGGGAATCTAGCAATGTCTGTCAAATGCACCTATAATTTTCTTTCTGCTACAAACATGCTTTCAGTGTTCATTGTAATTTTTTTAATTAGAAAAAAATAAAACAGCTAGAAACCAGCTTTGCATCTGCAAGTAGGGCTGTGTTTGAGGATTAAATATTTGGCTGGGGCTGTGGAGATTGCAGTCCACAATGCACAAACAGCATCTCTCCTCTGGCTTACATAAAATATGTAATGATCCCATATGGGCATATTTGTTTATAAATGTTTGACTTGTGAATGTTCCAATGCTTTGCACATAAACACAAATAATCTTTTTTACAGTTTAGAACATTGTAAACATGTTGTGTTTCAGAAGCAAAACCCTATGAAATCAAAGAAATGTGAAATTTAGAATATTCTCCCAAGATTTTAACATTTCGCAGATATATGTCAGCTATAGCAAAAATACACTTCTATTGCAGCTGGTCTCTCTGTTCATTTTGTGATTGTGCACATGGATATGTGTGTGTGTGTGTGTGTGTGTGTGTGTGTATGTGTGTGTGTGTGATATGTGCAATGGTATGTGTCATATGGTGCATCACATGTGTGTTCAGGTACAACACTTCACACATAGGCATGGAGAGACCAAAGGACAACGTTGAGCATCTTCCTCTACCAATGTTCTGCTTTTTTTCCTTGAGAACGATTCTCTCACTGAGGTTTGAGATGTCTTCATTCACACTGGCTGAAACCAAGACCCAGTAATTCTCTGACCTCTCTTCCTCGTTGGACTAGGGTTAGAGACATGCAAGGACATCCTAGCTGTTTACAGAAGTGCTGTGAATGCTGTGAAATCAAACTCATGGTGTATCAGGATCTTTCAGGCCCTCCTTTTCAGGTGACAAGTGCTATTATCTGCTGACACATCTCCCCAATGACACTGTGTTCATTTTTAATGGTTTGTGAGATGGAGTGTTTAGTACTCCTGCAGAAACTTTCTCTGTCTTTCATTTGCAATCCTAGTAGTATATCCCTATAATGAAGTTGGTATTTTTAAAAATATTTTATTTATTCATTTTTAAGCAGAGAGAGAGAGAGAGAGACAGAGAGAGAGAGAGAGAGAGAGAGAGAGAGAGAGAGAGAGAGCACACAAGGGTCACCACCTTGTGGGTCTGGCTTATGTGGGTAATGGGGAATTGAACCAGGCCCTCAGGCACTGGAGCCAAGTGCCTTAACCGCTGAGCCATTTCTCCAGCCCTGAAGTTGGTATTTTTAATAAAGCAGGTTCTATGGTGGTTCAGTTATGAAATGTGTAGCACATCTAAGAACTGTGTGCCTCTTATTTTTATATTTTTATGATGAGCTTACTTTTATGTTTTAATAAATTATGAATGAATGTTGTTGGATGTTTCAAGAAGGACATTCCATACTTGGATAAATGGTTTGTTTCACAAACAGTAGGAATATTATCACATTTGCTGCTTTTTACAGTGTTTTATTATTTCAAAAATAAAGTATTGATAGTTGTCAGGCTCTCCAAAGAAACTCAGGTACCTCAACACACCAACGCCATGTTAACCAATGTTGATTCTCCCACAATGCTTTGCTCTTCACACTCACATTTGAAGGGCACTGTTTTAATCTGCCTCCACTGCCCACGCTGCAGGCTTCATTCTTTTTAATTCACTGTGGTTTCAATACATTTCTTTTTAAAAACTGTTCCCTCGCCAACGAGTCTCTTGTCTTCTATGAGGGCATTAATTTTGCTTTCTTACTTTTGCTACAGAGGTGAGTTAAATTATAATTTTCTTAAGAAAACATTTTTAAAATGTTATAGCTTATTCAAAAAGTTCATATGTTTTTAAATGACATTCCTTTTTTTTGAAGATTCTACACAGACTAGTGAACTGCAGGTACATCATTGCTGACATTGTTGACACAAACCACCTCAGAGGTTGTCATAGTCAGCCACAGGCTGCTGGGATAAATTTCCAAACCAGGCACAATTTTGGGGAGGAAAGTATTTATTGAAGTAACAGACCCAGGGCAAGTTAACGGAAAAGGCTGGCCCCTTTCATAGAAGCAAGCAGAGAGAGCAACCCACCACCAGCACCTCAAGCAAGCAAGCTCATTGTAAGTTTGTAACTCACAAAACAGCAGGACTGTCAGGCTTGGGTTCTGGATGATGTTTGCATATGAATAGCAGGTATTTCACATCCATCTTAGAAATACCTAGGCCAGACCCCAGGAGGCCAGGCCAAAATGACACCTCCTCCAGCCAGGAAGCTGGAGACAATTAACAATTTTAATAAACCATTGATTCTATTGGGGGACATCTATTCAAACTACCACAGCAATGTTTGTTCCAAAAGTCACCAGTGGCTTTGTGACTTCATCCCTGATGTGTTATCTTTGTTGGAACTCCAAACCCATAAAGAAAATCCAATCACACTCCCTCAAACCAGTCCCCTAGGGTTCACCTTCAGCTTCCCCACATGTTCCCAGCATAGCCCGCTGGTGCCTTCTATGTTATTAAAGCTAAAGCCTTCCCCTTCCTCTGTTTGGGTGCCTTTGATTATCCACAATGGCAAGTGGTGTTGACCAGTATCTTTTACAAGTTCTACACGAATAACCTTCGTTTTATTTTGGTTTATTTATTGTCCTCATTGGGGTTATTGTAGTTTAGGTTCACCTTACTAACCTAATGATGGAAAGAGTTTATTTTAGATGCAGTACACACAAAAGGGCAATAATCATTAAAGAATATGTGTTTAGCTCACAAAACTAAGAGCTCCCACAACATAACTTGACTAACTTTATATACTAGATGAATTTTGGGTCCATGTGGTTCAAAGTATAGATACATCAGCATAATGTTACACTAAGTGCATTTAGGGAGTAAATAGCTATGCATGCTTCCGTTCTTTCAACATTAATCCTCTTTGCCCATATTTGGGAATATTTTGCCTTTGTGTGTGCGGTTGGATTGGCAAATATTAAGAAAGAAGGGTGTTTGTAACCTGGGGGCAGTCATTTCTAGGAAATTAATTTCATGATACTATGCAACTGTCTTGCATCTAGGTGGAAATTGTTTTCATAGGAAACTATAGCCCAGTGCATTTGAGAGAATTAAATCATGCTATTATGGGATGTAACCTGAGAAGTAAGGGAAAAAGTGATGGTTTTAGATGAGATTTGAAATGTCAGTTCCAATAAAGCAGAAAGATAGAGACCGCTCCACCTGTCAGTCAGGGCTACAGAAATTGAGTCTGGGCAGTGATATTATGTGAAATAACATGGAAGAAATAAATGAATTCAATATATTTCTGATGCACTCATTTTTATTATGAATTATCAAGTTATGAACCAAAGATTGAGAAAAAATAACAATATATCTAAAAATAGTATGCCCCTGATTTGGACTGAATTATTTATTGAACATCTATTCTGTGCTAGAGAAGATAGTAGACAAGCATTTGTGACACATTGCTATTGTGAAATGTTGGAAACACTTAAATTATAAGACTTGGGATGCCAGAGTGGACAGTGCTTATTGCTGTAATATTTACAAATAAACTGTTAATTGTGTTTCCAAATTTTAAAGGGAATCCACTTACTTCCTATGAACATAATTGTATTAATGGTAAATATTTACCTTAAATTAAACAATATGAATATGAAACTTACAAAATATAATTCAAACACTCATTGATAACAACTGTTACTATTTTAAATAAAAGCTTGCAAGTTTTATTTATACATTTGTATACTTAAAACACTTGTGTATACTATGCTACACATATCATTTAATATTCATGTCTGTGGTGGGCTTGAATCAGATGTCTCACATAATTTTTTTAATGCTTGTTTTCTAGATTGTTTGAAAGGTGGGGCCTTGCTGGAGAAAGTAAATTATTTGAGATGGCCTTTGGGGTTTTACAGCCAGCTCTCCCTTTCCAGAGCTGGATTCTTCTGCTGCTGATTTATACCTGCTGTGGCAAAGAGCTGATGTTCTTCCTCTGTTTTTCCATCTTTCACTGCCATCAAGAAGCTTTCCCTCTAGAATGTAAGCCAAATTAAAATCTTTCATCCCATGATCAGCTTTGATCAGGTGTTCTGTCCTAGCAAGGAGAAGGTAACTACAGCCTACCCTACTGGTGCCTTGCAAATGATTATATGGTTTCCTTTCAAATGAACCTTAATAAAAGGAAATACATGTGCCCACCATTGGAAAACTGAATGAAACATAAATCCCACTCTTACACCAAGATCATTTAATATTTTTTATAATAGAAGTCTCATCACAAATTCAGAAACAGCTTCTGGAAGCCTGTGATCCTGCAGAAGATCAGTTAATGAAAATGAGGTTTAAATGCTCAGACATGTAAATCCCCTACTAGTTGACTGACTTCATCACCAGTCTAAGCTCTTATCAACAGTGGCAGACATCTGAGTATATTCACTTTGATTTATTCTCTGGAGATAGCTACAGATTTCTAGACAAAGAGAATAATAAATGCTAGAAACTACACACATGAAATATACAAGTAAATGCATCATAGACTTCCAGTTACAGAATAAATAAAATAAAAGGCAGGAAAATAATCATAATTTTTAATGATTTTTATCCCACTTAGAGGGATATGCCAAAGCCCTACCTTGGAAGGGCTATTTAATTTTGAATAATGTGTATTCAATAAAAAGTAGATGGTCCTATAGATGTGGCGATTATAGGTGATTTTCTTCCTCATCTTTTGCCTCCCTTCCCATTAAGCCACAGCCTAGACTTCACTGACAGATACTGGCCATCCAGAGATGTGGGAAGATTTCATCTTTCTTCTTTTCTGAGGTTTTCACAGGGAAAGAGCACCCTGTCCCATTTCGCTGGGCTTGCTGATGAATATTTGATTTTCACAGAATCAAAAAAAAAAAAAAGATCTTTGGAATTCAATAGAAGGTCGAATGGCAATCCTTGTGGCCTGGCAAGTTTCCTTTTATACTCTGACATCTGGCACCCATTACCAGAACAAATTAGAGCAATTCCAGGCAGGGCTAAGGAAGGAACTTCCTGTTCTCAGACACCAGGACTATGGATGTGAACACAGGAACCAAGGCTTGAAACAAAGCAGCCATTTTAATAAGCTTGTGTCTTTTCTATGGTCTGGAAGCTTCACCCCCAGTAAGCGCATTTAAGGAAGAGGAATTCTGTTTCAGAATAACTGTTCTATTGCTGTTTTTCTTTTTTCTATGTCATTTTCATCTTAAAATATGCAATCCATTGGCTGTGTGGAATCACAAAAATCCAAACATGCTTTATATAATCAGAACTTTGTTTTGCTTCATTTATGAAAACAGACGAATGGTAATTTAATTTGGGATAGTTGAACTCATTTTCTTAGAAAATTACAAGGTATCTCTGTATCACATGCAGAGAATTCATCCTTTAATAATTATTGCTCCTACTTAGTCACTCCCATTTTCTTTGAGACACAAATTCATTATCTTCCCAATATACCACATGGGCTTTTAATATCTACACATTTCTCTGGAAGTATGTCAATTGTTTTTATGTTACTTTTTCTGCCTTGGAAGTTTTACTCAACACCCTCTCAAAATGTATTTATTCAGAAAAAGCTAACTCTTTCAGGTAATTGAACACAAAAAGAAGCAGGTAGCATGGTGTAGAAACAGGAGACACGTTAACTTTCCAAGTGAACTGATAGTTTTTCTTCTGAAATTTTGTGGATTTGTGTGAGCAGATCACACATCTGAGGCACTAAATAGGGCTGAAGACTGAACACATCCTTCCCTAACTGACTGATTTCTTATAAATCTATTACTTACAACTATTGAGAGTGTATGAGAGTTGCACACTAAGTTATAAAGTGAAAACAAAATTATAGTTTCTTTTCACTGGTAAGAAGAAAGAAATGTAATTTTGGTATATGAAATTCATTCATTTAAAAATATTTACAGAGAGATAGAGAGAAAATGAGAATGAGAATATGGGAACATCAGGCTCTCCTATCACTGCCTTAAAATAAATTGCATATGTATCCTTCACCTTGTGCATCTAGCTTTACAGAGGTATAGAAGGCTTTGCAACAACTGCTTTTAACCTCTGAGCCAATGATCTGTAGCCCTGAATTAAATCTTAGTACACATGATTATACGTATAAATGAATATACACATGTGTAAAATATGTATGTATATATTTCTCACTTATTACGATAATCTCTTTTATACATATTTTACTCTCTTCAAATATGCTGATTTCTTTTATTTATATAAACCAAAATATAATTTATGTTATTTGTGATATATTTACATTACTGTATATGTATGTGTGTATTCCAGGTACTGTAATGGAAATTTACTAACTGTTAAATAACAAACTAGCTGTAAGATTATCTAATGCAAATGCATTACATGCTTACATCCTGGTTTTAAGTTTACATATAATATATAAATACGAAAACTACTCAAAGACTTAATAGAAAAAGCCTCATGGCAGAGGAAACATGAAATTTGGTGTAGCTTGAAGGATGTGAGTTTTACTTTATTATATCTTAAGGTGACATAGAATGGAGAGCCAGCCTCAGAGAGGCTACATGCTGCAGGTCAAAGAGCTGGAGGGAAGGAAGGAGCTACCCACATTTGGAATCCCAGAGATGACAATCATGTCTCAAAATGCTGGACATGGAGCCCAGTTGCTCATTCTGTAGGCTCTTGGTTTTGCTCTTACCTCATTTTTTTTCCAATGAAGGCCCACCCTTTTGAAACCAGAATGTTTACTTGGTCTCCTGTTTTATTAGAAGTATGTAATTTTTAGTTGACTAAAAGAATATCAGTGACAAAGTTGTTCATTTCAAATGGCTCAGCTATTTAAAGGTATTTTCTTTTAAAGCCTTTTGACCCAGGTTTCATTCTTCACTCCTCATGAAAATCCAGATAAAGAGAAATATTATATTCTTGTAGAGTTTGTTTGCAGTGAAAAGAAACCCTGACAAGACATGTGAACATGCACATGTACACACACACACACACACACACACACACACACACACACACACACATACACACACACACAAATAAAAATAAAAATATTTTAGAAAACCATCTCAGTCACACCCTTCAATGCTCAGGGACCTTTGCACAAGAGGCGTTGGAATGAATGTAAGAACCAGAGAAAGGGGAGGAGTCCTTTACAATACTGTCTTCCTGACACAAAGTGGCTGAGGCTTTCATGGTCTCCCAGCATAGGATGCTGCCTATACAATAACTGCATAATGGGAAGGAAATAAGTGATGACATCAACATAGAGGAGAGACTGATTGGAAAGAAGAATCGTTTTGTTGACAAACATCCAACCAGAAGCAGCTGATAGAAAGACAGGGTTCCTTTCAAGATGAAGTTCATGGAGCATGACTGATTTGTGCATATTGGGTATATGATCTTTCCATATCCTCTGGGAGAAAATAGTCTTAGTTCCCTAGCTCTGAACACCCAGTGAGCTGGACTAATAAACCTCAAGATCCACTCCCAGTGACACACCTCCTCCAGAAAGACTCCAGCCCTTTTATTATCCACCAGTGAGAGAAATAACCACAAACACATAAGGCTATGGGAGAGACTTCCATTGAAAACACAGCATATATTATGTAGAATATGCAAAGTAATGGACACCCTTAGGTCCCCATGCTCTACAGACCACCAAAAGTTCATCAAATTTTGTTAAATCATAGGCCAGTGGTGCTGTTAGAGGCCAGTTCAGGATATTGGTGAAGATATGTAATTATGTGTGTGAGAAAGAGAGAGAGAGAGAGAGAGAGAGAGAGAGAGAGAGAGAGAGAGAGAGAGAGAGAGAGAGAGAGAGAGATTTATACCACTTAATACATGTTCCTATTTTATATTTCAAAACATTCTATCAGGTTTTTTTATATTTTATTTATTCATTTTCAAGCAGAGAGAGAGAGAGCACACCAGGGCCTCCACATTGTGGGTCTGGTTTATGTGGGTCCTGGGGAATTGAACCCGGGGCCTTAGCCACTGGAGGCAAGTGCCTTACCCACTGAGCAATCTCTCCAGCCACCCTATCAGGTTTTAAAATTGTATAAAAGACAGTTTCATAAGTAGCCTATTTAAGGAATTACTTAAAAATAGAATAAGGAAATATAGCTTTATCTTGGTTCAGATATTACTGAATTAAAATTTCTAAAAGTTTATTCTGCATTTCATTTCTTTTGTAAGCTACATCTTTGTTGCTTTCTATGTCTTCATTATTTTGGTCTTTCCTTATTAGTTATGAGTTTATTGAAAAATGAAGGTTTTTTTTTACTATTACTATTTTGTCTTTGCTATTGTTGCTATCTATGATAAATTATAGGAAAACTTGAATGTTTTTCTTATGGACACAGAGGCTTTTGATTCATTGCTTTTTAATTTTGTATATTCATCTTAATTTTTAAAATAGAGCGTTTTTTTTGGAAAGACACTATTTGGTTGTATAATTTACCATTCTATCGTTGTATGTTGATATATGTCCAGTATTAATCGAGTTATTTCATTTGGTGTTTATTTTTCGGGATGCCAAATTTTACTCATCTTTTATTTATTTGTGTATTTTTTATTGTTAATCATATGTCTCAACCATGTTTGTTAAACAAAATTAATTTCCTTTGAAATTTCACTTTTCTTCATCATATTATATTTTTCTAGGTTATAATGTATTTTCAAGGCTACTTCATCCTAACTACTACCCATCTGCCATTTCCTTTGCTAGAAACAGCTGTGTTAAAATATTTTTTTTCATTTTATTTATTCATTTTCAAAAAGAGAAATACAGAAAGAGAGAGAGAGAGAGAGAGAGAGAGAGAGAGAGAGAGAGAGAGAGAGAGAGAGAGAGAGAGAGAGAGACCAGGGCCACCACCTTATGGGTCTGGCTTATGTGGGTCCTGGGGAATTGAACCGGGGCCTTAGGCACTGGAGGCAAGTGCCTTAACCTCTGAGCCATCTCTCCAGCCCAGCTGTGTTAAATTATTGTTTCATTACATTAAGTATTTTGCAGTGTGGATAAAT